>DWEI01004446.1:0-11673 GCA_018245875.1 Mysoria ambigua
AAAGTAACCGGTGAATCGTGGGAATGTTCTGCATTCCTCTGCCTACCCCTTCGGGGATTACAGGCGTGAAGTTACGTGACATCTACATAGACATGACAAGTCTATCAGCAAATAATGACGAAATCATTAATACATTTACTGAAATTAATATCTATAAATTTTAAGTATAAAAACCTTATGATTTTAGTATTCAACAGGCTGTATGATGGGAACTATGTAACGAAACTAGTGGAAAATCAAATTGTTAAATTTTAGAGATTAATTCTACATGCCGACTATAAAGTGTAAATAACATTAGTTTTTAATACCTTAGTAAAACCAGCTGATTATTAAAATAGTCATAAAATGTGCTTACGATAATATTCTTGTTTTGTCCATTGTTACGATTTTATTAACACTGATCCTTTATGGTTGCCGATATCCTTGTATTATTTTACGATAAGTAAGTGTAAACATAAGACTTATTTATATTGAAAAACATTTTTAATTCAGTTCCACAACTCTTCAATCAATATACAATATGAAATGTTACGAATACGAAGTAAAATTGACACATTTGTCAATGAATATTTTTTCTTATTTAATGAAAGAACTTGGATTCTGTGCATTTGACTAAATACTTATTTACTTGTACTAAATATTACAAAAATGGTATTAAAGTTAAATATAGATAAAAATTGATGAAAAATGTATTGTAATTATATATAATGTAGTCTTAATATAAAGTTATATTGATACATTTATTACTTTTTCATATTTGTAATTTAGTCCCTCAGTTATATACTTTTTTCTTTCCTCTTCCGCATTATTTGTATTCTGCTTTTAAAGATTATAAATAATACATACCTCTGCAAACAGAAGCGTATTTAAAAAGAAAGCAACTATGGATAACCAAGCTTGGTCATTCATAATTGCATTCGCTATTGCCTGAGAATGACGATCGTTCATTAGTTTGCGTATTTTCTTTTTCTTGATATATTGTTTTACTAAGAAAACCATTTTGTACATTCGCGTGTTCAAATAATAATATTTACAAATCTATTTGTTAGTAAATAGTAAGTTAGCAATGAATTAAATAAAATACCATAATACTTTGCAATTAACTAAAATTAACAAAAAAGGCTCTCTACGCTAGGAAAGTTGGGATCAGGCATGCTAGGCAAGCTAGGCAAGTTAGGGACCTTAGAGCATAGTTTCTTGTACTGCTTACGCTGCTGCCTTGGCTGACAGGGCATCTTTCCTATAACTTTTGTATATTCGTTACAAAATATTTTAGCATAACTTCACGCCTGTAATCCCCGAAGAGGTAGGCAGAGGAATGTAAAATACTCCCACGTTTCACCAGTTACATTTACGTCCCACAATGTAATAGGTGGTGAGCCTATTGCCATGCATTGGGCACATATCCAGACTCCAAACAACTACTAGAAATCTAAATTAGAAAATGTTGTAGCGACACCCGAATCGAACCCAGGACCTCCCAATCGGCAGTCGCACTTTGAATCAACAAAATCAACGAGGCAGTCATATATTTTAAGTTAATTCAAAACTGTTACAATGTCATTCAAATGTATTTACTTGGTATTTTCAAGTGAATACAAAATAACTGCAATCTATTTAAATGAATCTAAAACTTTATACTGAATCAAATACGCAAGTAAACGGAATTGTCTGTTCCATTTACTTGTCGTCTTCGTAAATCAACTGAGACTGTGTATGTCGCAACTCAAACTGAACAATGATACAATTAAGTTTCGCACAGTTGTAGTCTGTAGACAGTATAAACAGTATTCACTCCTCAACGTCGAATCAAGTTTGCTGACTTTACAATTCATCCGGCTAATAATTGTAGCGTAAGCTACAAAGTTGTAGACTCGCGTAGTAGATATCTACAACATAACGTAGCACGCCTGACGAGTAAGGTATCGATTAGCGTGACGGAATTAACCGACGAGGCTCCGAGCGTAGCCGACCCAGTACGACGCTTCTCGAAGCCCGTCAACACATAGCGGAAGCAATGAAATATACAGAACGATATGAACCGGAAAAACTGTCGCTCTCTTTTTCTTCACGGCACTGTCTATCCCATTGCCCAAAGAGCATCTATCTTTGCTTTATGCTATCAATTTGTTTTGGTAATATATAAAAATAAATATTTGACTATCCATTTTAAAACCTTATAATTGTAGAATTTCGCATAAGTCACAAGATTTCGTTTTTTCAACGAGTTTCAAGTTAAAATAGACACGAAAAAGTACTTTTGCTCTTAAATAGAAAAGCGCTATTAAAGTTCAAATTAATTGGCTGTGTGTAGGACAAGAGCCTACTTGAGATGTTGCCTAAGAGGTCCTGCGTGGGGCGACTGCAGTTGGCGAGAGCTGCAGGCGATTTAACATGTTGTAATACAGGGTTTATACGTAGTGCCACCCCCTCGGCTCGAACGACGCCGCACCGCCTAGTAAGCTATGGCATAAACGATAGTTCTACGTTAACGTACGCTTACTATGGACGTGAACGTATAAGGCATTTGTAGTTTTTACATTTAAATTTCAACAGGGCTTACCATTCCTGTTAACGACGACTGTCCGCGATCGAAGGGCGGGGGATGGGGTGCGCACCCCGCAGCCATACGGTTTTATTTATGGTATATTTTGACGTGCGCTTTCGCTCCTAACTTCACGTCGCGTAGATAATGGGGTGATGGATAGTGTTATCGGGCTATTCTTCGTGAACCGTGGTCGAAACGTTTTCCTAGAGTCGCTTCGTGCAGTGAAAAACTTGGTGTATCTGCATTTGGTAAAATAGGTTTTGATCTGCAAGTGATTTTTTATCGTAAGCCGGCTTTCGTAGACGTATTATTTGTATGGATTAGAAATGTTTTTATACGACAAAATAAAATTAATAAAGTGAAGTGATATTTTAATTACTATTATTATTCATTTTATTGCTGTTGAGAGAATATTGCTATACTGAAGCTACGTGTATTTCTAAGGTAAGTTTAAGTGATAAAATTAGAATGTATTGATAATTTTATAGTGCGGAAACCCAATATGTACAAAGGTTTTTATTAAGTAGTTTGAAAATGTGTTTGATTTCCAATGTTCGTAACTAATGGAGACGATAGTATTGTGAAGATGAAGTTTTTAGATTTATTTAAGGTGTATTTGAATTACACTAAAAATAAGTGCAGTACACCTAAGTGTAAACAAGGTGAAATATTTGATACAGCGCCATCTTTTAATGACGTGGTGCACTACGAGTTAGTTCATAAAGTGGCCGGTTTTGACAGCGCCAAAGTGTCAGACGCCGGCACGCCTGCAGTCACGCGGCGTTGACGCGCGTCGCAACATGTTTGCGTGGGTGTAGATCGTTCCGTGATAAACTGTTTGATGTGTTTTCTTTCTTATCAACATTAATATAAGTGTACCTATTTAGCCTGTGTTGTTTTATTGCGGACTCAAACCGGCCCTATTCTAATTGAATGCGGTCGTTTATAGTGCTATACATGAAAGTCGTGCATCTGTGTGTGTTTTGTTATTGCTACTACGACCGACCGAGGGCAGGATTTTGGCGGTGCAGTGAAGGTCTAGGGCCGGCATGCGGAAAATAAACGGTGAGAATGCACCCTTACAAACTTTGTAAAAGTTTCGAATCTGCAGATATCATTTAACAAGATGACCGTTACGTTCTGATAAGAAACTTGCGCGTAAAATTTGATCTGGTTACGGTCAAAGATAAGAAGCTAGAAAAACGTTGCACGGAAAGATCGCTCTTAAGTCGCAGGAATAAAATTGGTAATATTCGCTGTTCATATTACCATAATCTTTAAGTGATGTCTGTAATTTCTTGTCGTTTTATATAATTATATTCACAAAATTATTTCAATAATGTATTATCGTCTATAATATTTGACATATATTGCATTGTTACCAGTTCAGGATTCAAATGTAATTTAAATATTTCTATTTTCTGATAAACCTTGTCAATATTGACTGGAAGCTAAATAACCTGTTACATACAGCCAAGGTCCGTTAGTTGTGCTTCGGAAGCTTTTCTACAATTTGAATTGACAATAGCACGAGCTCAATAAAAAGTTATTACCTTCGCTTCGAAATAGAGTTGCCTAAGCGGGGAGCGAACGAAATCATTAACCGTAACAGATCCCATACAAATGGTCCATCTATGTAATCCGAAAATGCTCGATGCTTCGAGCTCAGATACGAAACTGACTAGACATTGATATTTTTGTCTTATCCATATAATACTTATACATATTTGTATTAGAATATTATACGATCGTTAAAACTTCAAATAAAAAAACAATGTCCTATCTATGCCTACGGTTAGATTATGTAATTATCATCATTTCATGGTTGTTTTGTTACGTTATAAATCTTCCTCAAAATTCTCTGTTTACAATTGTATGTTTAACATCCGTTGAAACTGATGAAACTCACATTGGGAGGTCGTCACCAAACGAGACAGACGCAAGATTTATTGTTTAATGATTGCCGGCGGCGCAGAACACCTATTTGTTTTAATAACACACTCGAATGAAGACACATTCAAAACGACAACTGCTGATAGACTTACGTATGTATATCGCCTCATGTTTACTAATAAAAGATTATATGAGTACTATCGGTTATGATTGAGGCCGATATTGTATAAGACTGATCGGAGATTGATGACAGAAGGCCATAAACATCGCTTCAGGGTGTTACTTAGAACGCTTCACCGATTGGAAAAGTCGAGTGTATCTATTTTTAAGCAACTTTCCATCGATGCGGCGTGCACATCAAATTTGAGTTTACGATCCGACGAGATGATGTAGCACGCTTCAAAGTTCAATGGTCGGGGTTTAGTTAATATTCTTGCACGTAGCGGCAGAGAATCAAATAAACAGTCGCTTTCATCTCCGGTTTATCGGCGATGCACTTCGTAGCCTTGCACTTTGCCGTGTGTGTTCAACTGTTCACTCGCCGCGGCCATTACTCAGACAGAGGTTGTCGACTTAATAACAATCCGCGCCACTATCGATTTTGCATTCCTTTATGAAAAAATACAAAGCGAGGGCCTTTTCATTGGGCACCACTTGGTGTTCTAAATTCAAATTATTTTTATTTCCGAATAACTGTTCGAAGTATCTTTTTTATATTTCTTATATACTTGTTTAATTGAAATCTAGTAGTAAATTAAAGCTCGCATAGTGAAGAGTAAGAAGACTACCTTAACATCGATTATTTATTATTCATTAAACATACAAACAATTTCTCGCGCTCATACGTCTAATACAGCCGATAATGTCTCTATTGATTTTACCGATAGTTCGCAAGAGCACTCCAATATTGACAATGAGCGGTAGTTTAGATGCTCCTACGTGCTCCGGGAGTTGATGAGGTTTCTACGTGATTCCCAGTTCATTGCTCTACTTTTTTGGCACTTGATCTTGTGAATGAGCTTGCAGAGTTTGGCTCGCAGCGCAGACAAAGATCTCGGGTGACAAGATTTATTACCCCACAGTAACATTTTACCGCTGTATGCTTAGCTTTTACATATTATAACGTAGCGAACTTTTCATGTAGCGTACCGCAAAGCGAAATATTGCTAGCCTACAACGTTATATGTGAATACGGTGGTAGATTCGCGATTACGCATCGTCGCACGGCGACAAAGATGTCCGTGTAGCTATCGCTTTCGGGATCACCAAGTCATTTCGTGTGAAATCAATGTGCGCAACTAGGCGTGACACGGGGCCGTGGTCGTGAATGCTGATTTTCAATACGGGCACATCGGCAGTGGCCGCGGAGGCGCCGCGCGTGATTGCCATGTCGATGGCGGGTCGCACACACACGTCTGCTACAAATTGTTGCTCCAGTTCGCGTGTGACGGGAATACGTTACCGTCATCAGGTGCGCCGTTTAATTATTATCGTTTCACACTTGCCCATTGTGTGTGGACGATTAGTTAGTCTGGCTGTTTCGTTTTTCGTAACCTCACAGACGTAAGTTTATCAAATAAAGTATTACGCAATCGTTATAACGCTAAAATTAGGTATATATATATATGTGAAACTGGTTGATAATATCTATTGAGATTTAAAAATATAAAATTCAAGGAATGTTAATATTCACAGCGCAAGCGTAGGTAAGGTTACATTGACGCGCCAAAACACTTAAATAAACGTCTCGTTCATTATGTTAACTCAGTTGTTTTTATTTGAATTAACCGCTCCAGTGTTTGTATCGAACATAATGAAGATACCATCATTTACATTCTCAATCTAAAGCGCAGGTATACCGAGCTCGCTCGTTCGCCTGCCTCCTGAGGGTGGTGTGATGTATTCAGGCCCCATTTAAATATTCCCAGGGGTGATAAGGGGTAGGGATGCGCACCGGTTAATCAAGTAACGTGATCCATTTATCTGGAGCACTCTTGATATGGTGTACCTGAATTTCGGAATATTGTTGTCTCGCTTGGGGGCGAGAGGGTCGGGGTAACGAAATAGGCTAATGAGATATTGATGTCAACACCCATATGAAATTTTGTAAAGGTAAAGATTGCCAGAGGTTTCAGTACAGTTGCAAAAAAATATGGTGACTGGATGAGAATAAATTTGTAGTTAGGGGTTTATTTCGAGGCGTGACTCATTTTAAGTGTTATACTGACTTAATTATTGCGCGATAGTATTGAACTAATAGATGACTTCCGACTATTGCAATAAACTTGTATTTCATTACTATTTTATAAGCATGCGTTCGACCTCAATTATCATATCCTGTATATAATTGTCATGTTTATATATTCAATTTATTTTATAAAGTGATTCGTTTTATACATACTCTTATCTAGTCGTGATAGTGGTATAATCTGAGAGATTGATACTGGGGTCTGCTGTTGAAGAGAAATAAGTTGAACTTTAAGTCTATTGAGATTCGACGAAGCTCGAACAACATGAATATTCAACGGTTTTTAGATAAAGCTCCCTTCAGAGACCAGCAAAGCCATGGTAGTTGTTATAATGTAACTTCGATATTTGAAAATACACGTGTAAAGAAAATGCTGAATAAACGGTTATTTCTAAAATAATACTAATCGTTTCTTTGATTCCGTCGACGTAAGGAATGCAGAAGCTGAAGAAGAAGGAACGAAGAACCAGTTGTCGATGGTGAAGTAATTACGGAGCTAAAGAATAATCACGGTAATGGATTTTGACAACACAAAAGAAGAATATTTTTCGATGTAAAATATAATACAACCGAATGATAATGTGGCACGTTTCCACACGAAACTCGATTAATATTCAAATCCAAGGCCACGGTCAATGAATATTCAAATTAGGTGTCTTCGTAGTCGGCCATATCAATAGCATTATATCGATCGCAATGCAGTGAAGTGGGAAGTGAGTGCTTTGGTCCTATCGAGTCCGGTCTATGTAGCTGTTAGGGCTATTTCAGACCAGCGTATTTTCAATGGTCCGTTTGACAGGACCATTAATGACATTGAAATAAATAATATTTAAGCCAGCACAACATGGTTATTGGAGATGAGTATTTAGTGGTGATGCAATGAAGAGATAACAACGCCGTCTTATTTCATTGATTTTTTAATCAACGCGATTTGTCATATTTTTTAAGGTTAATATAAAATTTATGATATGAATTTGAATTTCTTACTAACCGTACAATTTCATGTGCCATACAGTATTTTTGTATGCTTATCAATACTGCTCTTTTATTTAGAGTGGCGTAACATTATTACGCTTGTGATTCTCGAAAGGGTAGGCAGGCCAGTGTAGTACCACTGACAGCTTTTACCAGTTAAATTAAGGTCCCAGTAGGGAATAAATGCTGAGACCATTACCATTCAGTGGGCACGTATCCGGACTCGAAGCTACTACTAGAATATCTAAGTTAGAATAATCCAATTTGATATCCAGATTCTCAGACACTATTAGAAAATTTAAATTAGAAAAAAATTATAGTGCCCGGCCCGGGATGTCAACTCAAGACCACCCGATCGGCAGTCGCGTGTACAACCAACCCGATCAACTTAACATCTCATTTGTAACGTCTTAAGCTAAAGGGTACAATTGCATTATCTGCTAGTTCACCCCAGTGAAGAGAGCAAGTGGCAGGGGTATAAATAATATATAGTACGCACACACATATAGACACGAACATTCGCAAACACACATTAAATATATAGGGTATATTATAATGATATTGTCTATTAAACATTTTGATTTTCAGTTAGAGCATTCCAAACCACTATTGCCGGAATAGTAATTGTTATAGTAATTATCTTCTTATTACACGTCGAATATACTATAATGCTGAGTAGGGAAACTAATCTATCGTTTACGGGACATTCTACCCAGCCGTGGGACGTAGACTGTGGTGGAAAGCATGTTAAATCAATAGCAATGCGGTAAAACGCGAGGTAAGCGCGATGCAGTTTTACTGCATTCGATATTACGTGCATTTACGTGTTTATGGTCGACGTAAACTTAGCGTTGTGCTTTACCATTTACGTTCTCTACTCGATCACGGGCTATAACTATTATGTGATTTAATGTTTGTATAATGAGAAATTATATCAAAATCGAGCAATTTTACAATTTTGTTTTAATTAAGCAAGTCGTTGTTTTTGTTTGTTAATTTATGCACCGATTTAATTAACACTTTTGTTTTTCGAGAGAGTCGAACTAATTTCGAATTTATCCGAGGTGTTTCATGATTGATGAGCGTCCGCCATCCGCACCGGAGTCTTCAGTTATATTGTTCCAGCCATCCAAGAATACACACCGTGGGGTTTTAGCCGGTAGAAGTCCGGCATCACCATCTGCTTCCCCCCGTGGCGCAGTTAAAAAAAAACAGAGTCTTCAATAGTGAAACTAAGTGAGATGTTGTGCGCCGCAAATTAGATGCGTGTATATTTCTAATATTTAATTTCTATACTAATTACACGAAGTGAAAACGCATTCTCTAATTAAAAATATCATGTAGATACATCATAACATTTTGCATTATGCGAGTAAGTGTATTGAGTTAAGATCTCGTCCAATCTGTGGGCATGGACACTATCGGTGCGGCTTTCTCATCGGATTAGTATGGACGGATAATTACTTCACCGTATAATTAGTTTCAGTGTCGCACAACTTTAAAGCCAGGCACAGTAATTAAGTTCAGTTCTGACCTTTAATATAGCGTGTTTGTTCTAATTGGTAGTTCTAACTGTTTCAACGTATTTATTTGCGTACTGGATATCGGTTAACTGTACGAAATATTAATTATAGTAACAGTTTCAAACGGCGATAACGTAGTGGTCTAGATTTTAACCTCACATTCCGGGGGTTTGAGTTCATGTCTTTTGACATAGATTGCAGCGATATATGGGTTTATATAATTGAATAGTCATAATAAATTCGGTGATCGGAAAGAATAATATTTTGAGGAAAGCTGTTCGTAATGTTCTGTAATGTATGTGAAGTTAGCAAATTCGTTGTTTCCAACATGTTAGATACTGTCCTTAACGCTTTTATTCTGAGAGCAGAGCCGTACGCTACAGAGGAAAAACAGAAATGTCGCAGACGATGGTCAAAATGTATACACTTTAATATAATAAATGTTATGTGGTATTATTGTTGGACAGTTTATTTTATGGCATGTAAAAGGAGTAGCAGATGTATATTTTCATAAATTCAAGTATTTCGGATTACTGCCTCGTTAGTCGTGTCGATTGCAAGCGTGATTGTTGAACAAGAAGTCCTGGTTTCAAATCCACGGATAGGGTACTATTGGATTTTTCTAAATTAGTTTTTCTGATGGTGATTTGCAGCCTGAATGAGTGTGCGATGGATTGCAATAGATTCAACAACTGTTCCATAGTGGGACGTACAGTTTATTGGTGAACTGTGAAAGTCTACCACACCCCTATGTCCACCTCTTCGGGGATTACAGACATGATGTTACATTATGTTATTTCAGATTAGATCATTAATAGTATTTACATTATATTATATTCGACTTAAGTACAGTATTTTATCAAATGAGGATAACGTCCATTTTTACATGTACGTGACCCATCCGATAACCCGCCAAAGTTCTGCTGAATTTGCAGATAACTTGTAATTTTCTGGCATATAAAATAATAAATCATGTCATTTACGCATAGGAATTTTCCTTTGGGTATATTCTTAAGTCGCACCTACAGGCACCTGTTTACGGTACGCGAATTTAATATATTAAAGTATATTTTAAACAAATACTGTATGAGTTCAATTGAGAAATAGATGGTATCTTTTCCGAATCGTGTTGTTCAGTGAGGTATTTCCTCATAGATTCCACAATAAAACAGTTCCTGAACTGGATCCCGCTTGCATGAACACTTCACACCCACGGACCGATGTGATCTCATGAGAAGTTTCGCACAGTTTCTACGACCTTTAAAGGTCAGCGGCCAGCAGTTTTCTTTGCTCCTGTTCCACTGATATGGTTATCTTTGGAACGGAACCATTGTCGTGATATTTTATAGAGAAACGTACGAGACAACAGTAGCGGAGAAGCCAGGGGTCGTAGACCTCAACCTACTTTGTTTTCGATATCAAGATTCTGGCCAAATATTTATTGGTCGCGATACATTTACTTGTGAGAAGGTTCTGCTTTTATTATGGTGTGATCGTGAAGTTAAGTTTTGCAATATTTATTTGTGTAAATACGAACGGGTTGATGATGCTAGGACTTCATATGTCTTCCGACGATACGGTACCAATAACAAAATGTTACGTAGTTAATGTAATGTTAGCGTACTGATAGACCAGCTCTGTCTGGTTGGATAGCTAGCGCTTGTTACTTATACCCGTTGCCAAATAGTATACGCATTGCTGTATTCTGTTACAAAAGATATGAGATTTGGCCGAGACGCTTCGCGTACCGTATTTGGCACATGTTGTGTTTTTTTTTCGTGAATAAAGTCCCGTTAGAGGCCATTGTGTAATGCGCTTGTATTATAATTCGAAACGTTCTAGTGGCTATGTATTTACGCGTGTAATGTATTAATTTGTCCTTCATCTTTGCTTTGTTAGAAGAAATGACGAACAGTGTAATTTACATTGAAACGTATTTGTCGCGATTTAATTGGGAACGAGCCTATTGTAATAAATCATATTACATTTATCAATATAAAGATATGTCTAACTATCCATAATTATAGCATTACGCTAGGTATAATGGCATATACACAAAGAGGACCAAATTGAAAATTGTAGTTTAGTTAAGTATATTACATCGACTTATTCATTTACATCTAGTAGCGGTTGAAAACATTAAAATTAGGGGCGTGTTTAACATATATCCTAAATATCAATCACTATAAATCTCTGAAACGTTTTCGCAAATTGCACAAATTCAATTTCCAAGCTGTCGGTGTACGTGTGCTAATGAGAATTGTTGACGTTCCATGTTTGTGGTGGAAATAATTTGTGCTTTCCTCAATCTATGTAGAGCGAGTGATATTGTTGGATAAGAGCTCAAGTTGTATGCGTTTCAAGTTATCGAGAACGCATGCCTCAGTGAAGCGGTGCTCAATCTTTTTAAATACACTAGTCACAAAAATTAAGGGATATAAAAAAAATTCCAAATTTTTGGGTGATTTTCAACAAGCTGTAACTCC
>DWEI01004447.1:0-11672 GCA_018245875.1 Mysoria ambigua
GTGAATTGGAAAATTTTAGTTTTTAACCTTATGATATAATTTGCGAAATATAACACAATATAAGTAGTAATAATTACACATGAAATTAAAAAGAATAGCATAGTTAATTAATTTTAAACATACTGTCAATTCAACGAGCTGTGCCGACCCAATATTATTTTGACGCCTATTGCAATTGTGTCAATTTGTCAGTGGACCCGGCGGCGCACTGACGACACCGGAAACTGAATATAAGAAGTGACTTACACATTTCTATACTTGTAAATGTCCCTAACACCTTTTGAATCGACACGACACAATACGCCCCTTAAAATATTAATATGATAAACTCAACTAAAAATATACCAACCGCTTGAAACCATAATATATTAAAAGCGAATGTCCTGTTGTTTTATTACGACTCCCACATTGCAAATGGTTTATAGACAAATATTTTACGCGTCCGATTAGATAAAGCCTTACTTCAGTTAGTTTCCACTCGACAATCGACCGCCCTTATATGTATACTATTCGTGTGACACGTGGTTTTTAATCTAGTCAGAACACTATTGAACAAATTTCGTTGTAAGTAAATAAAAATACAACTTACACTATACGATAGAAAGTTTTATGTATTCCCACACAGTGCACAAGTATTTCAAAAAGATGAATCCAAATATTAAGCTATGTATGTGTAACTCTACTAACGGATCAGTGTCAAGTACAACGTCACACATACCCCCACTCGCAAACGGTTACATCAACTTATAATTCACAGGGCAGATAGAAGACGCATATAAATTTTTTTTTCTAAGATATAAGATTTTCAAAATACAATTCCCATATATATATATAATATTACATATAACATTAATTTTTATAACATTCATGAATGTGATATAATTTTTTTTTATTATGATTTTGAATATTACCTACGCCCAAGTTTGATACAGGTTATAAATCATCTCATTGAATTCCGCCTGGTACAATCAAACGTACGCCGCTTGACGTCCCGACGTCGATGGACACAAACACAACGAAAAGCTCAATTTTAAATGTATGAAATTCATACGCCACGCACACGCGACACTAGCGATCAACAACACCGAAAAATTATTCTGTATCAACATAATGAGGTGCCGTGCACAATGGCGCGATGTATTCTGTTGCAAGCGAACGGGGTATCACTGCATCTGCGCTGCTACAAGTGAATCGATGTCGTCCGAAAATCTTCACTCTACATATTCATGTATGAACAGTTTATATAAATAATGACTAGATCCAGTAGTGCCGGTACGAGCGCGTGCCCGGGCCGCCGGCCGGTCGCCGGTGAGCAGCGACGCGCCGCGCCGCATCGGTTGAGTTGCAACATCGGCCGTGCGTGGAGTTGCCGACGGTTTAAAAGTGACAGTCGCCGTTTTACTAATTCACTGAGAAAATATTATTTGAAATTTTCAACATTACAATAAAATTACAATTATTTATCTATTGTAAAAAATTTAATTGTACACCAAGTTGTATTAAAACAGATGTCGCTTCGATTGAAGTGGAAATTATAAGTAACGGTAGAAACAGTCCCGCTTGTAAGTCATATTTTTGCGATTGCAAGAATCAATGAGAATAATCAAACAATAAGGAAATAACAAGCAAAACCTTGAACAATGTCATAAGGATAATGTAATTTAGATTGCAAGTGACGTCACACGAAACAAGAGGAAGGACATGGATATTGGTGTTAACTTGCATTACGGGTAGGATAAGCTTTTGTAGTACCAATGCGGTTCTCCTGTTCGATACACCACATTGTGATATCTTACCGCAATTCCCCCCCCCCCCCCCCCCCCCCCCCTCCCCGGCGCGCGCGCACGGACGCTGTGCTCCGTGAACATATCTAATTGTCGCTGTGCGTTTTCTAATGGCCACATTGTTATTACAATTTGTATAAAATAGATAAAAACTATTACATATTTTAGACGGTAGTGTCGACTGTCGGAAGTGACTCGGTGAGACTTCCCGGAACAATGTGACATGGAATGTTTTATTGTGTTGCGGCTTAAATACCAGCTGGAAGTATACCGGGCTGGTGTGTGTTTTATTATTGACATGGGAATGGTTTGATTTTAATCATAATCATTCAACCCTTCACCGTTCCACCGTTGGACGGTTTTGACAAGGAAAGGAATTCACATAGTCTGCTGACCGAGTGTGGCTCGACTTCAGACACCTTGAAGGTGTTCTAGATTCCTCACGATAATTTTCTTGACGCTGAAGACGCGTAAGTAAATTTTTGAACCCAGGACTCCCGGGAACGGGAGGCTGAATTCAAAATCACTAGGCTACCACTGCTCTTGATCGATATGTGGAAATAAAAAATATGTGTAAATAATACCAATTAATTAAATTACAATAGACGACACAACGAAATAATTTATACCGTTGTGTTCTGAGCTTGTGAGGCATTGAAAAATTATTATCTTAGTATCAGCATTTTTTTTTTGTCCAACGAATTATCTTTATAGTTAAGTAAAGTACACGTGTAATATATTGTAGGTGTGTATAGCACAGGAGCCCGCCGCCGCTCGCGAGCGCCGCCGGCCGCGCGAGCTCGCGCCGGCTGCATTCCGTGTTAGTTAGGGGACCTCTTGTAGGGTGTATTGTCCATGTGACTGTACTCGTTGTAAATTTTAACGTTCAATTTAAGTTTGTATAGACGAATTGATGCATTGTAATTTTTTTTTTTCATTTTCAATCGTATTATATTTTTATTGTATACTTACCGTGGATGTAAAGTTTCTGTAAACGATAGTGTAGGCATGTTATTTGTGTGATGAGGTTACTTTTAAGGTTATTTGTACAGTTTTAGAGCCGAGGCGCGATTGTTCGAGGCAACAATGCTCGCGTGGTCCCCGCGAGACTGCTTAATGTAACATTTGCTGTATCTACACTTTCTTGCTTTGCTTTAGTTTATTTTTGTAGTTTCTAATGTTTTTTAATAGTGTTAATGTTTATAAACTGATATAGTATTATTTATTATTTTATAATTAAACAGATTATTCGCGAGACTGATTGAGCTGAGTTTAATTATTCTTTTGTCAAATTGTATTGCATCAAAGATTTTTTTTTTTTCGCCAAAGACTACTTACTAATGCTGGATCATTGCGACAAATGAATATTAAATTATATTTCCTCTTGACATTTAAAACTTTGTTAATTGTAATGTGACCTCGCACATCATACAATTGAAAACTAGAATATTATACAGATAACTATCAATAGTCTTAATTAGCGCCCGTCGAAATGAGTACGTGGAGACCGTAGATGTAAAAATTGTATATTAATTATAGATAAGTATGTAATATTAATCATTCACTATGGTTCAGATGTTATATGAGTTCGGCCCCAAATCAAATGAATGAGTAATTGATCATTTAAAATAGTCGTGTTGTAAGTGTGTGACGTTCGGTAGCCGAGCGAGCGCCGCCGCGCGCTGCGGCCAGTCGACGAGTAGGATTAAGTCGGAACGATTACGCTTATCTCCTAAGGTGAATGCTTCGCCTTATAAATAAGACTTAACATTTGTTACTTTATATATAAATGAATAAATAAAAACATTATTCTGTAGCGAATATAGTGCGCTTTTTTCGTATTAAGTTATTTTTATATAAATTTATCTGAAGCTAATATAAAAAAGTAATTGTTTTATTAGACATTTTCGCTGTATTCTGCTATGTCGGACGTGATCTCAAGCTGTTCGGGCAGGCCGCGCGCCGCGCGCCGCGTCGCCGCGCGCAGCGGGCGACGCGTCGGACCCGATCGCATACTATGTACACCTGCGTGTCATGGCGATAGGATTTAATAAATGGTGTTAATTGAACTGTTTTTTTATTCACATTTATTCTCACACAACAATGTAACGTACGAAAAATTACGATAAAAACTATATTAATCAAAAATTTAAAAAAAAACCGCTTAAACCTCTAGGTTAAAACAAAATATAACATTTTACTCCTCAAGCGGTGGTCCCAGCCTGCAAAGAAAAGTACAAATTATTCCAAAGAATGATTAACGAAACAAGTTTTACCAAAATCCGTCATAAATAAACGCTCAAGACATTGTCTCTGGAAGGCATCGTTTATCATATAAATAAATATTACCAGTAACTCGAGTGCGTGGCTACGTCTAAGTCCCACTACGCAACCCGGGTCGAACTGTCGCCACACGTCGAGCTCGAACCCCGGCTCCCAGCCGAGGTTCGAACATGGAGCCTTTGAGAAATCTGACATCATCACAGTTTTGACTTGAATATACTGTGATCGATTTCCTTAACGTAACATACTGGAATCACGTACAACGCCAAATTTCAAAAGCCAACCTTAACGATGCAGTCACCCGTTATCGTAAATGTAATAACAGACAGCTTATACATTTAAATCCAGCCGCACTGACACGCTCATGCCGTGCTGCGCGCCGGGCCGCCTCGGCGGTCGCGCGGCGCGCGCGCCGTCGCACGTGACTCGAAGTCGAGTCATTTTGTTAAACCGTTTGGATACAAAAACATCGAAATGACATCTAAGTTTAGATAGCAGAGAAACTATTCGAAACTGTGTTAAATAATTTCTGTCACATGTGTAAGGAAATAAGAAATTTGGAAAGTGCATCATTTAATGAGACGTAGAGGGGTCGCAGGGGGCGGCGCTGACCAGACGCAGCGCACGCGCGGGCCGCGCGGCAGCGCGCGCTGCAGGCGCGGCAGCAGGAAGGCGAACTGGCGCGCGGGGTGGCGGCGCAGCGCGCGCGTCGTCAGCAGCTCGATGCTCTTCTGTCGGTTCTCGTTGTCCTGGCGAGGGCGAGGGCAGCGGTCGGCCTCGCGTCGCCGGCCCGGCCACCCGCGGGGGCCGCGCCGCGGGCTCACCATGAATATTTACATTTGAACAAAACTGTTTGTTCAACGTGGTTCTCTTCAAACACGGAGATTTGTTTAATTTTTTGCATTAATTAAATTTAATACGATTCATTTTAATGCCCGATTTTCACGATCGTGCGATAAAATACGAATAAAATATTTTCAGTTCCAAAAAGGTGATAGCAATTATACTCGAAGTGTGATTAATCACCGTCACTCCCCGGAGCGCGGGCGGAGGCGGCGCTGCGCTGTGGTTCACAGATCTCCACGCCGTGGATCCGTGTTATCGCATCGCAAATTCATCATTCAGTTTTCTAGAAAACGAAGAATGGATTATAATAAGAGAAGGCTCACCATGAAGACGTCGAACTCGTCGAGGAAGTAGAAGGGCACGTCGATGCAGTCCCACAGCGCCAGGAAGAAGGCGACGTTCCCGTAGGAGCGCTCGCCGCCCGAGGGCGCGCCGGCCGCGCCGGCCGCGCCGCGCCGACTCGCGCAGTACAGCCGCAGCCGGCCGCGCGTCGCGTCCACCTCCACGCGGCCCTGCACGCGCCCACGTGGACAGACACGTATTATGTATGTAAACATGTCCATGTATATGTATATGCGGCCGAGCCCGGGACCGCCCGGGACCGGGCGGCGAGTGCCGTAGTATAAATTAAATCTCACCTGAAACATACGCTCCTGAAGAATGCTCACGTAGGTAACTTGCACTTTACTAACGATCTCCGTCTGGGTCTTGTAGCACAGTTCCAAGTGTTGTTGTGCCAGGACTTGAATCTGGAAGTGACGGATGCACCTGCTTCACTTCAACACGGGAGTTACAAGAATAATGCACGGCGGCAAGCGGCGCCGGCGCACCTCGTGCAGCAGGCGCGCGGCCGCGGCCAGCGCGGCGCGCGTGCCGTCGCGGCTCTGCCCCACGCGCAGCAGCTGCTCCGACACGTCGGCCGGCGAGAGCGGGCTGGCGCGGCTGCGCACCAGCTGCTCCTGCAGCGCGCGCAGCTCCGGCAGCAGCTGCGATCGCGGCCTGCAAGGGGCGTGTAGCGGACGCTGGACGTCAATTCGCAACTCATACGTTTTCTATATTTTACGGCACAATAAATATAGGAGAACAATCAAAGGATCTTACCGACATGGAAAGAATAAAAATATTATTTTAAGTATTAATTTTTTGCGTGTATACCCTATTGGATAATCATAATCCTCAGCCCGTCTCAGTCCACTGCTGGACATAGGCCTCCTCCATGGAGCGCCCCCGCGCCCTATCCTCGGCTTGCCGCATCCAGTCCCAGCCTGCAGCCCTTCGCAGATCATCCCACCTGCCGGAGGGCGTCCTATACTGCGCTCGCTGAACCGCGGTCTCCACTCCAGAACTCGGCTACTGCATTGATCGTCCGTCCGTCGGCAGACTTTTGTATACTATGCCGCACTGTGTATCGATAGATGTGGTATGTGGTGCTAGATCCTCGTCGAAACTCAGGCTATTCAGGTGGCTGAAACTCGTCTCGTCTAGTAGCGAGACGATTGGCGATGACTCTAGAGAATAGCTTATAGATGTGGCTCAGGAATGAAATGGATCTACAATTCTTAAGAAGGGTCTTGTCGCGCTTCTTAAAAAAGAGTACCAGCAACAGCAAACTTCTGCCCCACGATTTCGGAGTTCTCCCATGGCGGATCATGGAGGTAAAAAGCTTCTGCAGCCCTAACAGAACCGGATGGCCTCCTGCTTTCAAAATCTCATCACTAGGGGCTATTCCATTTTTAAGCTGTCTAGGAGCCAACACGATCTCTATCGTCGAGATGTTTCTGGAACTTTTTGGTTCCCGCCATAATTTGTATAGTATCAGGTCGAAGCTTTGACTTCATCAGACGGCTTCTTTCGAGCTTGAAATCGATATACAAGAGCCTCGGACAAGTCGGAGATCAGATCTGACGTTCTGTATATATACTTTTATCCGTCATCATGAAGTAGATCTCCTTTCTCAACACGGCGTTGTGGCTTCGCCACATCCACTCACTTCTTATGAGGCTTCTTCTTAAAAAACGAATTCGTTAAGAAAAACCCATTCTTCTCCAGGGAGTGGAGTAACCTTTGCCCCCTATGATTAAAGGATTCATAATCATTTGGGCCTACTGTAGATTCGTTGCCAAACCGAATTCCCATTTAGTCGTTAAACTCCCCTACAACAATGTTCGAGGGACCCTTGATAGTGTTATGTAGATTTGCCTCACTACATTTAAGTTTACTACATAACCTCTAATTCTTCATCTGAGTGTGTCGAGGTCGGTGCATAGATCAGAATAAACTTCATACTATATCGCTTGGATAGCCGAAATATTAGGTACGCTGCCATGGTCGACACACTCGAGATTTCTTCAACTTTGTTAGAGGGCGCCTTATTGACGAGTATTCCTAAGCCACCCTGGGCTGCACGGTCGCCTTCGCGGTAGTACAAAAAGTGGCCAGAGTGTTGGGTGAGTGTATGTATTCTCTTCCTCTCCGGACTTCACACAGCCCCAGAACATGCCACCTTATGTTCTTCGGCTCCACTGCTAACTGCACTAGATGTTGGTCAATCTTCAGTATATTATACACAGCCAGGTCAGATGTTTGTGGTAGCCAATTGTAGCTCGGTGATTCTTCGCATCTCCTGCCCTGCTATTACCGTGGCCACTATCGCAACCTCCTGGTTTTATTCCTATAAAAAGGCGGCCAGGAACTTGGGGCCATTTTTTATCCCCCATTTATAGCCCCTATCCATAAGGAGGTTTCTGCCTATAATTCATGGCTTTTCGCACCGCTTACGCTGCTGCCCGTCGGCAGCCTCAGGATTTAACCGTACCGGTGTAGGCTACGCTACACCGCGGTCAGCCGGTCGTCAAAGCCACGGATTTTTAAGTAGGATGTACGACATGCAGATGAAGTTAACTTGGACTCTTAAAATGGAGGTAAGAGCCCCCATATTATTACATTACTTATTGGATAATTGACGAGCGTTTCCTGGAGACTTAGGGTTTCCTGACACTCAGGTACGTTTGGATTTATTTCGCAAGCGGGCGCTACCTGGCGTTCGCGATGGGCTCGCACAGGCGCAGCGCTTCGGCGCGCTGCGTGTCAGCGCGCGCGCGGCGCTGCGCGTGCTCGTCGCGCGCCGCGGCCGCACGCTTGCGCGCCTCGCCCAGCCGCCGCCGCAGCGCGTCGCTCGCGTCGCGCGCACGCGTCGCGCGGTGCTGCGCCTTGTCCACTTCTTCCTGTGACGTTTCACCGCTTCCCTTACAACTCGTTCCCACCGTTATACTTATCACAATACTCGTTACGTCGTTTGCTCGTTAGGGATTGTTCAAATATTACATAACCTAACACAATTTGGAGGGGAGGGAGGGACTTGTAAAACCTTACGATGCGTTTTATTGCGACTTCGAAATCTCTTGTTTATTTATTATTTCCGCAAACAAGACTATTTTAAGGATTAACCGGTACTTAACTCGACTTATTTGTGACTTTTAGACAAAAATTGTCATTTGAGACGTTTGAGGAGGGTACATAAAATGTTACGCCGCGTTACATGAGGGCGGGGAGGGCCAAGAACCTTCACAAATTGCGTTAGGTAATACTTGAACGATCCGCCACAGGTCGGATGTGGTCGGTGCGCCGAGCGTCACCTCCAGCGCCCTCAGCGCGTGCCTGCTGCGCTGCAGCTCGTGCTTGCGCGCGCGCAGGCGATCGCGCGCGCGCTCCTCGTCCGCCCGCGCCTCGCTCTCCGACAGCGCCGCCACCTGCGCCTCGATCTCGCTCACGTGCGCCTGCGACGCTGCCAACTCTTCTTCCTGCCCGTACAATATATAAAAACTCAAAGTTAAAAATTAATATTAATAAGGCTTATTCCATTCATTCAGATGAGTTAACATTTGTACATGTAATAACATGGGAGGTTTAAAAGGCAATACACTTTGGTTTTATAACTACGTGTATATCATCCGAATTCAAAATTTAATTATGTCAATCGATAGTTAAATAACCAAAGATTGCTTTCTTTGCTGTCGCGAGCGAACCACGAGGCGGCGCGGGGGGCGGGAGAAAGTGCTGACATCTTGTGGTCGTTTGAAGCGTCACTACATTTAAGAATAGTATCACTTTTGAGCTTAAGCAACTACGAAGTGCATTTAATTTTTATTTAACAACTTTCGTTATAACTTATCGATTACATAACAAAACTAAATTGTTTCACATAGATAAAACAATTCAAAAATATTAATCAGACGATAAAGAAAAAAAATGAAATTTTCGTCTTTACTCGTCAAAAAGCTAATCAAAATATGAGGAATATAAGTATATAACTTAGTGTGATTAGAAAGTTTTTTACAAATCAAACGCAATCTGTTTATATTCACAACGGCCAAAATGAAAGAGTCAAGCAGTGCCGCGAACGCAAAAAAATGTGCCTTTAATTCGATACAAGCAAGCGAACTGAGCAAAAGGTGTGTCGATGTGATATTTTAATACTTTCATAAATTTTAATACAGCAATAATTTGTCTATTTCATTTCCATTCTGAAAAGGATTAATCGCTAATAGTGCCGTAATAGTTAATAGTACCCTACAAGAGACTACCGGGGCCACGGAAAATTTCTAACGACACGACGCCATGGATGGTGTCGATGAAGGACACTCATTGTGGGCGGGGCCGCGAGGGGGAGGAGCGGGACACGCACGAGCGCGGCCACGGTGGGCGTGCGGTGCGCGTGCAGCGCGGCGGCCGCGTCGGCGTGCGCCGCGCCCGCGACCACGGCGGCGCTCTGCAGCTCGCGCAGCCGCCGCTTGCGCGCCGCCAGCTGCTCCTCGGCCTCCGCCTTCCGCTGCGTCCACTCCTTGCACTGCGCCTCCGCCTGACTCAGCTCTGACAAGCTGGCTTGATATTTATTTTGCACCAATCTGTGAACGTGATTTCACGTTCTTTTTGCACGTAGGACCGCTCCGATTTTACTCGTATATATATACATGAAGAGATGCCAAGTCGTATCAGCGGCGTAAGAAAAGAAATTTTAAGCGAGAGCTATCACAAATCAATTAGTTATCACTTCCATGATCTATACGACCGACGTCGTGTACGAGCGCGACACGGTCGACGACGGTCACCACGGCCACAGTGACGGCTCCAAAACTTTCGGATATCGAGTCGGCAACTCTCATGCAGAGCAGTGGCGCCCGGTACGCACTGCAGCGCGGCGGCGGGGTCGCAGTACAGGAGGCGGTGCTCGGGCGCGCGCGCGCCGTACGAGCGGAAGTGCGGCACGGGGTAGTACTCGGCGCAGTCCGGCGTGACGGCGCGCCGCAGCCCGCGCGGCACGCCCGCCGCCGACTTCGTCAGCCTGAACGCGGCCTCTGCGACCACGGGACATTTTATCAATACGAAACCAACCGATCCGTGGATGAGCGCGGTGAGCGTGTGAGCCGCGTGACGCGTACTTGGCGGAAATATAACGAGCAGACCTTGATCCGGCACGAGCAGCACGAACTCGAGCTTGCAGTTGTCGATGAGGAAGTTGGCCACGACGGGGTCGTCGAAGGACAGCGCGTCGAGCGCGTTGAGCGCGTGCGGCGCGCGCACCGCGCTGCGCGACACGTCGTGCATGCTGCTCTGGAAGGGGCTCACGAACACGACCGGCTTGGGCTCGCGGCTCGACGCGTACACCTGCGGCGGACACGGCGCGCGCGGTGGCATCGAGGGGCGAAAATGACCTAACCGTGTGGTGCGAGTTGAAGTACTATTTCTACCGATGCATTGTGGAATTGCTTCCCATTTCTGGTAGATGTCCTTATGTGAGTTACTCATGCGCTGTCGTGAATTGTTAATGGGTGTCAGATTTTGGTCTCTATTGAAATTTTTCTATCATGTATTCAAAGTCATGAGAATATAGTGGAGAATATAAACGTTACATCAGGCCTGTTATACCCCAAGAGGTAAGCAGAGGATCGTGAAACAATCCCACATTTCATTGGTTACGTTTAAATCCCACGATGGAATAGATGGTAAGCCTATACCCATGCACTGGGCGCGTTTTCAGACTTCGAGCCACTAATAGATCTATACATTGGGCACATATCCACTACTAGAATTCCCGGACCAGGCTCTACTAAATTAGAAAATTTAGTAGTGGCCCGGAATTGACCCGGGAATTGATCCCAGGATGAAGATTTTCTCGGTAAAGAGTGTCCACACATAAGGATATTGTATAGGATATAAACTGTCTCTTCAGCCAGTTACCTCATTCATGATGCTGTACAGCACATCGGCGTCGCTGATGCAGTGGACGCAGAACGTGTACAGCGACTTGCCCAGCAGGTGGTCCAGGGCGTTGCCCCATTTTTCGTCTTTGAGCTTCAGGTAGTAACCTGGAACAAAGTACACACATACGTATCTTCACGGCAGGTCCCTTACGGGGTACGCAGAGAGCACCGAGTGCCCAATATCTCTAACCTTGCCGACCTGCCGCGCCTCATCCACATTCATCACTCTTGTCATACATGCGCGCCGGTTTAGCCCATACGGCACCTGCGTCCCTCAACATTCGTCATTCTTTCATCAGCCATCTACTTAAAATGTCCGAACAAATGGAGCATATCTTTCTCATTTTTACACCAATACATTCTTTCATACTTAGCATTTTTCATACGTCAGAATTACGAACGCAGTCGGCGAGCGCCAAGCCGCTAATGCGACGCAACGACCTCATCTCGACCGCGTTTGTTCTGCTTTCGTCCCCTCTTTGCACACCCAGCTCTCGCT
>DWEI01004448.1:0-11671 GCA_018245875.1 Mysoria ambigua
TAAGAACCTGGTCCATAATTTGTTCAAACAACTCAAATTGAGAAGATGGGTCTGTATACACTTACAATAATGAATTGCTTCAGCAATATTTTTAAATATAATTGCGTTTTTTATATTGAAATGATATTACGCCTACTAGAATTATATCCTTAATAGTCATTTAATGTATTTTAACAAGCACACTTTGTTGAAGTAATGTTATTGTTTGAATGTTTAAGTTTTAAAATTATGTTTAAATGTTTCATAATTACTGTATGAGGCAGTTAACATGAAGTTATTCAGGACTAACTGATAAAGATCTCTTTCTGATAAAGATCTCTTTCTGATAAAGATCTCTTTCTGGACTAACTGATAAAGATCTCTTTCTGGACATAAGCATTATGTGATATAGTATCGCGAGCATATTGTACGAGGAACATTTTTTTTTAAGAGAAACCAATGATCTTATTATGATCATTGCTAGGAACAAATTTTGCGTAAACCTTTGAAAAACGTTATTGCTGTTTGTGAAATAATATAGTGTCAAGTAAACCGATTAACTTCTGTGTAATAAAAATACTAAAACATCCAACGGGAACACATATTGTAGCACATAAAACATCAAATACATACTCACATGTATCAAGATACTTATGGTTATATCGGACCATTTCGTTGCGAAAAAAATTAAAAAACTGGTGATAGTTATGTTAACACATTACAAAGCGAAATACTGGCAACATGCATGCCGATAGTATTAGAAGAATCCTCGGTAATATTTACACGTACGTTTGTTTCCACTGATGACCTGCCACATATCATATTATATTAATATAACATATCATATTATATAAGTGGACTGAAATGGACTGATGATGATGATTTCATCTTATTCTAACTCAAATATAATGTAGCTAAATTTTTAGTGCGGCTTGTGCATAAAGAATAAGCTCTTAAAACTAGCATAACCCAACTCTCGATATCAGAAAGTTGACGATTATTAAAAACATTAATATTCTTTCGAATGTAATTTTGCTGATCACTTTTCTAATTTTTCAACTTGTATTTTACGCTACGTTTAAGTGGAATCGTGAAATAAATCGATCAATTCCCAACAGAAAACGGGCCCCTGACAGCTTCCAGACCCTTCTCATTCAAGAGAATCTTTACAGGAAAAAAATGTCATTGTAATCTTGAAAGACGGCTCGAATCCTATTTATCGTAAATGACGTGTCCGGTCGACGACCTTTAATTTTATTACTACGATTAGAACCATGATTTAACTTATTCTGCGAATTTTCAAAATTTTTATTGTCATTGTCACGCACAAGTAATTGCTTGCTGACTTTACTTGTGAAATAAGTAATAAACATCACAGCTGTATTGCTTAAGAGTAGGCAGACAAGTGTGCTACAGTTCCACGATTCACTAATTAGGTTTACGTCCCACGGAGTAAAGGGGGCTTGGATGGATTACATAATGACACTCCAAGTTACTACTAGAAAATATAAGGTAAAAACATCTCTCTATGTATAAACTCCAATATAACATCCGATCTGAGATTTGAATTCAAGATTTCTGTCAGCAGGGGCATTTTCAACCACTTCACCATCGAGGCAGTCCGTTATATGCCTTTATGATAAAACGAAAATCATAATCAAATCAGTTTTATGAACCGTGAAAAATTTCATAATGCCGTTTCTCAAAAAAATAATAATCGGAACAGATAAAAAATGCCGAAAAATTGACTGCGTGTAGACGTGGAGGATGTTTTTCAACATTTTTCGGAGAATAATTTCCGTGAAGATACCTCACGGAAATTATTCACCGAATTCGAATTCGAATTCATCTTGCGATTTTTAATTTGTAGGTAATAAGGAACGCTCAATTCGACGAGTAATATTTTATCACAAATTGAACTGTGATTTCGGATGTGATCATTTTGCATCGCAGGAGACCACGTTTTGGACGTACGCTGTATTTTCGTGAACTGTTTTCCCAGTAACGGCCATAAATATATGTACATTGTTATAATCGCTAAATTAAGTGAATTCGTTGTTTCAACAATGCCGTTTTTGCTCGAGACCTTTACCGTTAATAATGTTCATATAACAATCGTCTGTAAAGGTTGCATAAGTTCGTCAAATTCGTAAAGTTCATATTTTGTGCTTATTCTGCCTATCGTATATTCTGAGTATCCGAAAAAATAAATACAATAAGTACCCATCTTGATAACACGCTATCTACAGAAAGGTAGTAAATTTAATGTGATGAGCGCTAGAAGGCAGGTAAAACGGGTCACCTTGAACAACTAATTGGGATATTCTGTCCAATAGACTGATTACATCACCGAACGCGCGCGCCCGACACGCTCCCCTCCACCCTAATGTAGGTGCTCATTTTCAAAGACAGCGAATTTAAATGCCCACTCATGTAAAAATACATTACTATTCTCGAACAAAAATAACGCATTAATTTTTTCATTCAACGATAATTTTCTTTTCATTCTTGAAGTAAAACGTTTTCTATTATGTTTTTAGCATTAAAAATTTGTGAGGGGACTGGAATTAAAAAACAACGAAATAATTGCATTAATTATTAATAAGTTGTATTTTAATTTAATTCAAAACTGATCAGGAAAGTAGTAGCTACTAGGGACCAGGAGGCCTCCTTAATAAGTACAATATTATCAAAAGGGTGGGAGCCCATGTGGGTGGGGACAAAAGGGGATAGCCATGTCACTTAAGTACGGTGACAATCACTTTTAAATAACCATGACATGAGAATATGGAGTATATTAAAACATGACATGAAAATCGAAATATACAAATACATTCGAGTTAATAAGGTACATATATTATTAGGCTTACCATTAAATCTGCCTCTGTCTACCTCTTCTTAGATTACAGGCATGATATTGTGTTATGTATTTATTATTCCAACTTTCGTAAGAGTGTCCTGTTAAAAGCCAAAACAGGCCAATCGACTTGAAAACACTTGGCTTTTATTGGAGTCCATTCACACTGTTCAGGTGATGTGTCTTTGCACTGACACACACGCTCAAACTAATAGGTATTGCATATCGTAATCTTTACAAATCCTCAGCTGAATTGCTACGATCTGATCTCATCCAAAATACCCTATTCAGCTAACATTATTGATATATTTTATTTATCGAAACATTTATAAGACTGTTTTCGCACAAACAGAGCCACCGGTAGATTTTTTAATAAATTAATGCTCGCACATAAAAATCTAATCGTTATAAAATCTTTATTATTTCGCAATGAGACAATAGAAGCGAATGGAAAATACGAGATATAGCAATTGTATAGATGATAAAGTTTACGACTATTTTTTTATTACGCGGCAATAAGTGTTTTAGTGGTTCCATTGATAGATTGGGAAAACCCTCGAAAACATTTTGCGACCAAAGATTCGTTTTCGTTCGTAATATGTCTTACTGATGCTTGATTTGTGCCCGGCGTACTGCTATAGGCTCACCACCTAATCCATAGTGGGATGTAAACGGAACTGGTTCACCGTGGGAATGCAGTACATTGTAGACTCCGAGCGACTACTAAAAGATCTAGATTCGAATAATACGTTAGTTCTCGTCCCGGGATTTGAACCCAGGACGTCACGATCAGCAGTCGAGCCTGCAACCAACGAGACAGTACATGCACGTGTTGAGCATTATTGTAGTTTTTAATTTAACGTTGTTTTTTTTTCATATTGTAACTCAAAAATTGCACATGTTTCCGCTTAAACCGTTCTTGTCCGTGATGCTATCATGCTAATGTATTTGTACAGTATCAGAGACATGAATATCTTATCACAAGTGATAAACTGTGTTCCTAACATCACAGCTGGAAAGGTGCATTTATAAACAAATAAAATTTGCAGCCAACAATGCAACGATAGGATTTGTATCTCGTATCAGTTTGCATATAAAAGCACCAAAGAGTAGAAATTTGAACTGTTTCATAATAATGTAACTGATAAAATAAGAACGAGATCCTCTGAAAGTAAATCACTAGTAATATAATGTTTATTTTTACAAGTGATTTCATTTCGTTTCAAAATTAATGAAAACTGTCACTAACGAAGATAAAACGAATATTCTGTACCGTAAACTTTGGCCAGACTTGTTTACAATGAACTCAACGAAATGCGAATACAAATAGTGGGGCGCGAAAGATAACGCTGCATTGCTATTTAAAAACAAAATGTCTATAAAACGTCCAGGGGTTGCTTCGCGGGTTGAATGGTAGCAAGTACGACTACTGATTGTGGGGTCCTCAGTTCAATTCCCGCGTGCTATCGGATTTACGTAACATAGATTTTCTAGTACCGGTTCTGAGTCTACATTTAAGTCCGATGTATTAGAAACTCCAAGGGCGCTGTTATAAAGATTCCTGTTTAATTAAGCTTTGATTGATAACAAGCTGACCACTAAAGAATGTTTTGCAGTATATTCAAAATGTCTAGATTTTCTGATCTCATTTGGTATATGAACCGATCTCGTCAAGTGATAAACCGCCCAAACGGCTAAATGTATTTTAAGTTTCGAAAGGATTTTAAAAATCCTAATACTATGCTGATTTGATCTTGGGTTATTATGTAATATAATTAATGCCTATTAATTATTCAAAGCTAGCTCTTCCCAACTCGTCTGTAATAAAGGAGAAACATTTTAAAATATCAGACTTTAAACGTTTTTTTTTTCTTTTAATATTAAAGGGTGTCAAATACATTGTCAGTATAACGTGACCACAAGTTAATCTAGACACCTCAACTTCTAGAAAAAAAGGACATTCTTAATTGAAACTTGAAATGTTCTTAATAATAAACCATTTCATCATCATCGTCAGCCTATAGCTGTCCACTGTTGAACATAGGCCTCCCCCAGAGCGCGCCACGATGCTCACTCCTCTGCCTTCCTCATCCAGTGTCTACCGGCGATCCTGCGGATGTCGTCGGACCAGCGGGTATTTAATTAATTAATTAATTAATTATTTAATTTACCATTTGCGTATGTACATATATTTTATATCGAAGAGCAATATATTTTATATCGCTTCGCACTTACAGCAATCCTAAAAATCACATTAGAATACTAAAAAAGAATTGAGAAAACTTTCAGAAATTTAAAGCTTCATTAAACATTTGCTGTCGTCACTACAATAGTAATATACGTTGAAGAAAAATTTATTGGCACATGAGAATGTCGATTCTAAATTTAAATGCGCAGTAATTTGTGAATGACGTAAAACTATTTATATGAGCAGTTTGGAATTGTACGTGTAACGTCTGCCGGAACGACCGTCCGCGCCCGACGACCTCAATTAATGTAACAGTAAATTAAAAATATAACCCCAGCTCAAACATTCAATGATTTAATGGAACTGTGAGAAATGGAGAATTTAATTGCGTTTAAACCTATTATAAATGAGATGGTACTCAAATAATTAATATATTAATTGTATACTATTTTAATCATTCTCCCAAACATTAAAAATTCGTTATTTTAATTTATGACCTATGAAAAAAAGTTCGAGTACCTCGTTGGTCTTGTTGGTTGCAAGCGCGACTGCCAATCCCAGATTCGATTCTCCGATCGAACACTACCAAATTTTCTATTTTAGATTCTCTAGTAGTGGTTCGATGTCTGAATATGTGCCCGATGCATTGCAATAGGCTCACCACGTATTACATAGTGGGACGTAAACGTAACTAGTGAAACCGGGGAATGTTCCATTTTGCTCTGCCTACCTCTTTGGGGATTACAGATTACAAATTCATGATTTTTTTAAATAAAATATATGGAAACTTTAAAAATAATAGATTGATGACATACGACCTCTATTTGTACCTATGTGCGCCTTGAAAAGAATTTCGAAAATAAAACAACGAATAACTCTGAAAGAAGATTGTGATCGACTAAGAATATTATATTGTATTTGCCATGTTCTGATATGCATAAGGCATTAACTCTAATATTGTTTAACTCGGTAAGCCCACAGAATTGGATTGATTGAGCTGAATTGATTGAATTGGTCAAATTGAACACACGACATGGAATATGTCATATAAGTTTAATATATTTAAACCTCGATAAATTCAGCAGTTCCTAATGTTTATTTTTTTACAGAAGCTACCAAGGAAATGGTTACCTTTTTTGGAAATATGCGCGCCCTGCTATATACAACTTTTTTTGCCATATACAAAATCCACTTATTATCTTTGAAAACAACAATATTATTAGTGAAATAGTGTATAAATTTGAACAAAATATCATATTTAATAAAACTGACAATTATCCTTACTTTCATATTAACGATTAAAATTAAATATCGCTCACAGATATCATCAAGGTAAAAGTCGCAAAAATACAGCAACCCTATTATTTCTCTATAATGTGTCGAAGATTATATCAATATTATTCCGCTGTCTGTGTCTTAGAATAAACTCAATAGGACTTAACTGGACTTGCGACTGCCAATACAACTTCTATATCGTTAAAGTAGGTTGCATATCGATTTAGAGTTCAAAATAACACATGACACAACCTGCGCGCAGGTGGCCGCTCTCCTAGCGAAGATTTTAGCTTTGAACCGTAAAATATTCAGTGGCACCGACGAAAATAACTATGTTAGTGCGGTTCCGAGTTTGTGTGTCCCATTATATAAGATCTACGAACAGAATCACTATGTACTAACTTACTTTCAAAGCGACCGGACTCTGAAATTGGCGAGGACCGGGGCAGGTAATAATAAATTATGTACGATGACGCGCGAGACTCAAGCCCGGGAGCCACTGCCAGATTTATTATTTATTAATTAATTTTAAACTGTACGTACACGTGGAGATGGTAAAATGTTTGATGTACCTACAATATTTCATTAACAATGCACACGTGTAAATTGTGTGTGAAAATGGTTCGAAGGTAAAAAATGCAATTGTATAATAAATGTAAACAAATATTATAGTTGCTACAATACAGTATACAATAACATTGAATTTAAATGTAATTACTTTGGAACGGCGATTGTTACGTAAAAGTAACCTCACGCCTATGAACCCCGAAAAGGTAAGCAGAGAAGTGTAGTACACTACCACGTTTTACCAGTTTCGTTTACATCCTGCTATGAAACCGGTGGCAAACTTATTGCCATACATCCGACAGATGTTCAGACTTCGCGCTAATACTAGAAAATCTAGTTTAGATAAACTTAAATATTAAATTGTACCTAATTAATAAATAAAATCCATGAAACTGCATAAACCGAAATGAAGTGCGATTAGGATGTAACTCCTATTTTAATATTGATTTCAAATTGAAGCTTTGAAATATATTAATATTATTGAATATTGGTAGTATCACACTATAATCTTATTTTAAATCACTGAATATATGTAAATAGAAAATTTTAACACAAGACGCCTATTTTAGTTTTAGTTTGTGTACTTAACAGTAACGGTGAAAGATGATTACAGCCTTCACAGTAGTCTCACATAACATAACATTACGGCTTTAATATCCACATGGGATAGCTATAATGAGAACTTAGCACACTCCCACACGCAAGATAAGTTTCTCATGAAAATGACACGACGTTAAAAACAACTTCTAAAGTATTGGTTACATAACGGGCTTACAATTTATAAATTTAACTTGTTACAATTTATACAGTGTTACAATTTTTAAATTTGACTTGTTTTAATTGCCAATCAATTTTCATATCTGGTTATAATGTATTATAATGTTTTAGTTGTTTTATTCGCTTGTACAAATCGTAAACATTCAATCAACTTCGTGCTGTTATATTCAAAGTTCAATAAACGCTTATAATATATAAATATTTGTTGTAAACATGGCATGTAAATATGGCAATATTGTAAATTTCCCCAGTAGGAAGCGACACCCCTGATAACCATCGACCTTAGAGATAGCGGGGCACAGTATTTATACAGAGATATTGAAATTAATGACGACTGGTAAACGCTGCATCTCAACACATAACGTGATTGCTAAACATTCCCCAATAAGGGACTGTGCACACTGCATGTCTCCTTATTATTTTAAAGTGAATAGGTCACTTTAAAATAATAAGAACACATGCAGTAGCAGTTGGCAATAGGCTCACCAGCTATTCCATAGTGGGACGTAAACGTAACTGGTGTACCGTGGGAATATTCTGCATTCCTCTGCCTATCCCTTCGGGGATTACAGCCGTGAAGTTATGTTAGCTTACTGAGTTACAGAAAGCGATGTATCGTAACTAATCAATAAATATGACCTATCATTATTATTATTCTTTTTAAGGCACATTGAGTTCGTGTACTTCTGACTGCTTCATCAACCAATATCTGACCTGTTTGGTCAATATGGGTGATTACTGGTATCCCTTTCAATCGCCATTGTTTCTGCAATCCCTACAATTAACAGACTTCAGAATCGATCAGAAAATACATCATCATCGATAAATGTAGTACAAGTGTTATGTTCTGTTACACAACTGAAATAAAAAAGAATAAAAGTAATCCAGCATTGCACTACAAGAATACTATAGGCACACACACAGGTACACTACAAGAATATTAGTTATGAAGACTTGGTACACATGCACTAATTACATATGTCACTAATAATATTAATGCGAAAGTTTTTACAATAGTTTTCGTTTGAATGTTTGTCAGTACATTATATAAAAATCGCTATATGAATTTATATTCACTTATTTTGCCCATATGTATTTTTGGCTGCGGAGTAACAACATACAATCCATTTTTGTACTATGTAGTTATTCTCTCAGATAATAGATGGCGCTATAATCTATTTAAAACTTACACCTATATTAAATTTATAGTTAGTAACTTAAATGTAAAATCATAATATGGTTTAAAATTTATAAACATTTATAAAATTTATAAATCTTTTTACCATCACATTTACTCTTTTTATCGTATACCAATATTTTTAAGAGCAACGTTCTTACACAGCTTGTTCTGTAAATATACTTTTGTGTAATCCGTAAATGTACCCCAATCCATTGACCTTGTTCCATAAATGTTTTTCAAGTAGATGCCTTGCTCACTTACAATTCATATTCAAAGCTTATTTTCAAAAAACATTTTTATAATCGTGGCAGAATTCCCAGTATGTGCTGTCTGTAAAAATTACATATTTTTAAACACTTCGCTTAATTAAGCGTAATTAATGAACTTATATCTCTTCATCCTGTAATATACAATCGAAGTACATTCGGAATTTTATCAATCAAAATCTGGATGATATCAAAAATTGGATGAGAATGTATCATCGTAGCAAATCAAACGCGTTGCCTCCGAACTCGGAACAGGAGTAGCTGGTACACAGCATCCCTTTTCAAACAACACCCGCTCGATACCATAATTAAATTCTGTAACGCCTGTAATCTCCGAACAGAGACAGGTAGACAGAGGAATGCACTCAAGTTTGATCAGTTGCTTTTACGTTCCGATATGCACTATAACATAAAATGTTCTAAGCCCTGTGAAGTTCGCCAACCCGCATTTTGCTAGCATGGCAGAATATTTTCTTAGATCTCTCCTTCTTAGCAGTGCAACGATAAAAGATACATTGTATTTTCACCCTTATGTACGCGCTATTAAACTGACACTAATGAATCTTAGTCTCGCTCAACCAAGCCCTCGGCATTGGGGTGATTGCGTCATTTGCCAAATTAAATTCGCCCTTAGTTTCGACGCACCTGCCCTGGCTGTTCACCGCTTAAAATTCATCTACATCAAAATCGCAGGATGTAGAGAAACAAATTGTAACGCGTCATTACGTTTAGTTAATGCGATCCAACCCGCACGCCCAGCGTAGGGATTATGGGCATGACCCATCAGGAGGGAGTTATGTCCAGCTGTCAACTACGATAAGCTGATGCTGTTGATGAATATGGTAATGATAATGAATAAAATTTTATGATTCGGTTTCACGTAAACATTTCTAATTATGACGAGAAGAAAATAAAAAATCTCTAAAGCTATTTTTAAAGTTTTAACTTTTCAAACTATGTATATCAACTGCTTAGAGAGAGTGTGCTTCCAAACCTTCGTGTATCTTTAATAGGCATCTTTGATATCTTTTCTATTCCATGCCTATTCTAAAATACCTGCGTACATTGGCTGTGCTAAGTAAATTAGCCGACGACGACAGTTTTAGTCTTGCGTTACCGAATACAGCGACTGAAAATGGCGCAATAAAGCGACATTTTATACGTACAAGATGTATTTACACCGTGTCGTGTGGGATGCAGAAGGTTAGTTATTTAACCAAGTGGTGTCCAAATCTTCGGGACATCGTCTTCGGAGTTAAACAACTTAATTGACCGAGCCGCTAGTAATCGAATAACGCATAAACATTGTGTCATTCGGCGGCCCACAACACATGTGCTATGTCAGGGGTCGAATTGTATTGCATTTGTCATTCGAGTGATTATGGAAGCATGTCCATTTCTCACGATTATAATTTATTGTATTAGCATTGTCAAAGGATAACCACGTTTAAGACTGGAACAATAAAAGGGTTCAAGTTGGTGATGGAAACGATGATAATGATGATGATAATAATTATGATGATGATGGTGATGATACTAAAACGATAATTATTTCAGTAACCAAAGTAACTGTATTTATTTTGGGATATTCAATGCACCGATGTAATGTGTTATGGTATCCTAGAAATTTACTGTATGTCTTGAAACTGACGCGGAGTATCTTGAGAAAAATGTTAAAAGCGCACATTGAAAAATAGCACTGCTTTGGAGTTTAAAATTAGACGCACTAATGAGTGGTTATTTATTTGATTCTTTGTTCTTTTATTAGTTTTTTTTTATTGTTCGTTTATCCGTTCCTTGGAACATTTATTTATTTACACGACGGTTAGATTGTGTTGTTTGCCTCGTAATACTTTGAATAAGTACTTCGGGACCGCCTCTTCATGTTTCCAATTGAGGATACAAGAAGTTGGGCTACACCAATGGACAGCCAGGTCTTCGAAACAAGCTAACGTGCAGAAACTGCGCGATCTTGTTCTGGATGAGTCCCAGCATTCATTCTGTACACAATATACTTGATCTGACTTGGAGTCCATACAAGCAAAAAAAAATCTAACAACTGTTAACAAGTTCTGGCCTGAGTTATTCACTACTTTTTTAATAAGAAAAATTTTTTTTTAGTCGTTAGGTCGTCCACACAAAAATGTACAGTTTTTGATATTCAAACATTTGTTTATAAAATTATCAAAATTAATATCCTAAGTAGAATTGTCTTTTCAATGCGCATTCCCCAAGAGCCATCATGAATGACAATCGAAAAACGTATACCGCATGCTCCATAGAATTGGATGCGCGTGACGTCAATGAAACAATGAGAACATTAGCGCCATGTTTGCGGTCTCGATGCACGCGTTAACTTTCGTATACATGACGCTCCGTGTGTCCTCTTGCATCCATTATAATGCATAACATGAGATGCTTTTTGAAATTTGTTTTTTTCACCAATAAACCTCAATTAAATAATGGACGCATATTTATTACCCCATTCTCGATATATTTGATTAGCACAAGTGGTGCCGATTGAGCTCTGCAACCCGCAACCCGCAACCAGCAGTCAATTAAGATCAAGCTGGTGATATTGA
>DWEI01004449.1:0-11669 GCA_018245875.1 Mysoria ambigua
AGACTACGGCCTTAACCCTCTCATTCTGAGAGGAGACCCATGTTCCAACAGTGGAACGGATAAAGGGTTGATATCGAGAGAACTTAAGACATTCAAAATGCCTAACGAGCCAACCGCATACCTCATCTAGCAGTCTCCGGAGTCTTTGGAGCTGTGCCTCGAGCTGCCGGTTGTGCTCCTCCAGGATCTGCATGCGCGCCTCCAGGCGGCCCTTGTGCTGGCGCAGCAGCCGCGCCTCCGCCATCATGTCCTGTGTCGGGGTTGGGCAGGTTAAGAGGAATTTAATTCTTGTGGGTAAGAAGATGGTGATGAATATGAACCGAGCAAGTCAGGTCTGCCTGCCTATCTCGTAAGGGCCTCTGGGAACTGTGTAATAAATTATCATTAAAAATTACCTGAAAAATCATTTTATTGTTTAAATGTATCCTGTTAAGCTTGAAATTTAATTCGTTCTTTTTTTAGCTTGGTCGTTTCTGATTTAAGTTTTTTTAGGGCTTGCTTCTTACCATTTATTTGATAATTTGGCGGAATTCGTAGCAAAATGATTAAGTTCCTTACTTGGTCGACGGGCGCCCCCCTGTTCTCCGCGCCCAGCTGCTCCTCAGGAGTGGACCCCGGGGTCTGCTTGGCCTTGAGCCGCTCGTACTCCGCTTGCAGGCTGGCATTCTCCTCTTCCAGCTCTCTGCCATGCACACCAAATAATTAATAGTTAGATGAGTAGCTTTTATTTTTGAAGTGAAATGACGTCGAACGTGCCTAGAGTGTAATTTATTTTTTTCTTGTTTTGTCTGTCTACATGTCGCAAATGGTGGTGTACAATACAAATGGACTAATTTTCTCTCCTTGCGGCCAGCCGACCGTACAGTAGGGACGGGCGCGGCGCACCTGATCATGGCCTCGAGCTCGTGGCGCTGCTCGCGCTGGATGCCGGACACCACGTGCACGGGCGAGCGCGGCGCGTCGCCGTCCAGCGCGGCGCAGTAGTGCGCGATGAGCGCGTGCTCCTCGTCGCTGTCGGGCGTGTCGGCGGCGCGCGCGCCCAGCTCCACCTGCGCCAGGCGCGACGCGTACAGCTCCAGCCGCGAGTGCATGTCGTCGCCCGCCGCGCCGCCCGCGCCCGCGCCCGCGCCGCCCGCGTGCTGCGGCGACGGCGCCGGCGACTCCAGCGCGTCGCCTGCCGACCGAATTTCACACCTTTTAATTCTCTAAACGGACAAAGATGCGTTGAACGAAAGTTTAATAGAAACTTGTATTTGTATGTATTAAATTGTATGTATTTGTACGCTTCGTCTTTTTATCCCTCTTTCCTTCTCATTCGGTTGTGAACTTAAAAATTGTCTGTCTTTTAGCGGTAAGACCGCCTACTACTACTGGCGTGTAATCTCGTGTTATTTTAGAGTGTTCGTGTGCGTGCGTGCGTGCGTGCGCGCGTACCCTCGAGCACGGTCTGCACGGGCAGGTAGCCCACGCGCGGGTGCTTCTTGAAGTAGCGCGCCGACTTGAACTTGTTGCGCAGCGCGCGCGTGAAGTCGCGCACGTCCTCGCCCGACGTGGTCTGCGGGCGAACACCGCGCGGGCAAGGTCAGGTAAAGGTCGTTTAAATTAAGTGCTATTGTAACAGACAGTCTTAAAACGGTGACCGGACCTGGGAGTGTCACGACTGAGGCGTAGCTCCCATTTTGTCATAATTTTCATATAACTCTTTTCGTTTTAAATAACAAGTTGCTTAACAATCACTTCACAGAAATGCTAGAAAATGACCTCAAAAGACATTTAATAGGAATCGCTTCAGATATGTTTTATTGATGATTGGTGTGATAGTTTCTCGGTGCAAGCCCCGCGCAGCGGGCCCGGTACTCACGGCGGTGCAGTACTCCTGCATGGGGTGCGTCAGCTTGTGGTTCTTCGCTTTGCGGCCGCTGAAGAAGCACTTCTGGCACATGTCGAAGTTGAAGCACTTGAGGCAGCGGTACCTGCGACAGCACACACCACGTTGTCGCCGCAGGCATTTCCACCGTATTCCTCCATTTGAGACAAGTCGATAACAATTATACCAGGATTCTGGCCGAAATATGTACCGGTATGTAAATATACGGTAGCTCGTTCTAAAGAAGTCTCTGCAAGTGTACATTCTGAATTGGGAAACCATTCTCACCTGAAGCCAACTATCGGGTATTCCTTGCAGATGTTGCACTTGGCCTGGTGCTTGGCGCTCTCGGCGGCGGCGAGGCGGTGCAGCACGGGCAGCCACACCATGGACTGCGGCTCCTTCTGCAGCCACTGCAGGAAGTGGAACGCCTCGATGTACTGCAGCTGCCCGTCCGCGTCGCGCTCCAGCGTCTTCTCCTTGCTGCCGTCCTCCTTCTCCTTCTCCCTCTCCTTCTCCTTCTCCTTCTCCGGTACGCCTGACGGTAGGAATTTTCTTAGTACTATATACTGAAGAATGTAGAAAGATCCGGGTTTACATATATATTCGACAATTTTCCTCAAAGTTCCACATAGTTCGGTTTTTTAACATAGGAATGAAACAAATCGACTGAAAAACAACAAATGAACATCGTCATAGTGTTCGTCATCAGCTGCGCCCAGCGGTCGGCTGGAGCCGGGGCAGGGGCACGCACCGGGCCTGCGGTCCGCCGACGCCTGCTCGAAGCAGCTGCGCACGGAGGGCTCGATGTTGGAGCCGCCGAACGCCGCCACCTCGCCCAGCTGGCGCGGCACCTGCGGGGGGCACGTTTGTACCACTCTTACTATATACGTGTTTCACATACATAATGTTTAGTACAAATAAATCTTTATTTTACTACGTGCCACGTCCGTGTTTGTAACGTCAGGCCGCGGCAGGTTAGAGCAGTGGGAGACGGCTAGTCATTTATAGACAGCACAAAGGGCAAGTATTCATTAAGAGAAACTATCTGGAAAATGACAATCCAATCATCGTGTATTCAAGGAGTTGTATTTCGACGTTTAAGTCTTCAAAAAAGAATGATTTTGTATGAGATGTCAGTATTGAAAGAATTATCTGATGAAGCTAACTTTTAAGATTCAAAATGAAACGCTATTGTATAATGACTTACTTGAATACAATCGTGCAGCAGCAAGCCCAGCTTGCGCTGGTCGGCGCGGCAGGTCGGGTCCGCGATCAGCCTGAACAGGTATCTGGAACATGTCAACAATACTTTAGTTTTCTCGAACTTTCCATTCTCGGCAAATATGATTTACATTATATTCTCACGCCAGGCCCCTTACAAGGTAGGCGAGAGAATAAGACCCAAAAGAAACGAGTTTTGAAAAAGTACCCTTATACACCTGGTCCACAAGGGTCAAGACATTTAGCATTCGATTCTGACTGTTTATCTCCAAAATTAAGAATTCTTCTTGGTTTCATTTCGCATCTAAATAAATATTGAATTTTTGCATCAATATATGGATAGTGTGTTGGATAGTCAATGGTTTTCCATGACCTGTCTCACCTGTACTTCTCCTCCAGATGCCCCTTGCACAGCAGCACGAGGCCCACCTTGAAGCTGAGCACCCTGATCTGGCCGGTGCGCTGGCTGTCGTACACGTTGAGCAGCCAGTTGATGGCCAGGTCCAGGCACAGCGGCACGTTCACCAGGCTGGGGTTCTCTGCCGCGATCACCTGCCGGTCGTGTCGGGAGATGTTTGTGCGTAACCAACTGTGCCACGTGCATTCTTGATCTTTCCACATTTGAACAATTTAAGTCAATAATTTTTACGCCCGTATTCATCGAAGCGGTGAGCACAGGAATTTGGTAATCTGTCATGATCAATTTGTTAAATTCTACCTCCCACCATAATTAGGCGTGTGCCTATTGCTTTATACTTGACACAAATTTAGATCTCAGATTCTTTAAAAGTGGAATAAAAATATTACTGGATTTTACCGAACAAAAAGTGTGTATATTTTGTGAGAGGAAAGCCAGAAGAACAAAAAGCAGAAGCACAACGCACCTCGTAGAGCGCGGTGAGCACGGTGATCATGTCGGGGATGTCGATGAGGCGGTCGTTCTGCGCGCGCAGCCCGTGCGCGTCGAACGCGTCCAGCGCCGCCGGCAGCTGCAGCATGTGCACTGCGGGCAGCGCGCACTCACTCACTCGCCGCTTCACTCATAGTCCCATTAGTAGTCATATAAACAAACATCCTATAGATGGGCTAAACATCCTATACATGAGTTAAACATCCTGCAGGTGAGTTAAACGTCCTATAGGCGAGTGAAACATTTTATAGGTGAGTTTAACATCTTCTGGGTGAGATAAACACGCGGCTACTTTAACCATTAAGACAATAAAATAATATTTAGTATAGGAACTTAATCCCGTAACAACAATGTTACTTTCATTTGAGTAACTTTAAAATTTTTAGTTACTGCTTAGTTACTTACTGCAAAGCGACTTCTGCACGGTGCGCAGCTTGAGCGCGGTGCGGTACGCGGAGAAGCGCACCTCGTTGAGGTCGGCCAGCGAGTTCATCAGCTCGATCATCCTCGGGTGGTCCCAGTGCGTGGTCTCCAGTTCGTGGCTGAGGACATTTTGTTCGACAGATTTACATTGTGTATCGGTGCATATTGAAACTTGATCCATTTTTAACAGGAATCTCACAAAGTCGTCTCGTTACTTCTGTACAAATATTGACAAAGCGCGTAATATATTTTGGCAAGCGTTTGAATCAGGTTCCTAAATGTTCTCGGAGATTGCCAAAATTTACATATCCGACATCCAGGCACCAATAATAATAAATACAAGGATAAGACAAGCAAAATATAAATACTTTGTGAGCTTCAAAACTTACTTTATGTAGTAGGGTACATTGGCTGGTGTGACCGCGCGTTCCCACGGCGGACGGACCGAGCCGGCGAGGAAGCCCTGCGCGGCGCCTGCGCCCCCGTCTCTAGCGACGCCTGCTAGTTGCCGGGCTCTCTCTTCGCCACCAGCGCTGAGGCCTGTTACTCTGTTAAGTTGGATAGTAATTTATTAACCCAGGAACATTTTCACCTTTTTAAAGATAGGACATATTATGAGCATTCGATATGTCGATTAGTCGATATCGACAACATATGACATTCGATCTAATATTATGAGCATTACATTCGATCAAATCAATAGAAAATAATACAATTAGATTTGGATATTTAAAAAGGGTTTTATGCAATCATCATCGTTCAGCCTCAGTCCTCTGCTGGACATAGGCCTTCCCTAAAGTCTTCGTACTTTTACCAGAGGATTTTATTATTATAATCTTCATACCGAGTACGCATACACGGGCATACTTTACGGTTTAGATAATTTTGATAGGTCAAATAAAATAACTATTGTTGAAGTATCACGAACCTAGTATTCAGGTCATCGAGCCTGGCGATCAGGTGTTCTGGCAGCTGCACGTTGTCTCTGGCCATCGCCTGGGCCTGCGCGCGCAGCTCGTCCGCCAGGCGCCGCAGCGGCGGCAGCTGCGCGCGCGCGCGCGACACGGCGTCGAGCTGCGCGCGCGCGTCCCGCGCGTCCCCCGGCGCGCGCCACGCCGCGCGCGCCGCCTCCGCCGTCTGCACGCGCGAGCCCAGCTCGTCCAGCGACGTCGTGAATGTGCGCACGCGCTGCAAACAGATTGCTTTCATTAATAGTAAATAGATATTACACTTCTGGATACAGACCTTCACATATATTGAAGAGATTCCTACCACGCTGAATAATTCCACAAAGGTAGATTACTTTACTACTGGATACCCATTATGCATGCGATTTTGAATACTGGGATAAAGTCATCCTACTCGAGGCATGCAAGTTAGGATTGCAGAGCTTATTTTGGCCTAGAAGTAGAAATAATCTACTCCTTGGCCAATTTAATTTTTCTCCTTTTAAAATTCAAAGTCATTACACGGAAATACTAATTACAACGAAAATTCAATCATACCCATTTCGGTTCTCTACTTAGCCAATAAATGGTATTTTTAGAACGTAAATACATATGTCTAGATCGGTATGATCACATCTAGACCGGTTCACAACTGACAGGCTCACTGTCAACAGTGACAGCGTAACGATTAAAACTTCAAGCCACGGTCTGGGACTACAGTCCTAGCAGCGTCTCTTACATTAAGAAGGTATATTAATTTATTTCTTAAGACCATTTCCTAAGTTTTTCAGTGAAGCACTATGATACTATGCCCCTATGCTTGCCACGCCGACGGAGACGAGTGTCCGTCGCGGCGGCGAGCGGCCTGCAGCACACTGCACCATGCTGTATCAGTGTGTATTGAAATTCAAAATTCTGATTAGGAGCAAATAAATATTTCTATAAGTTAACATTATACTACAATACGATTATATTACGATATCTCATTCATAAAAATATCGTATCATACAAATGCGAAAGCAGCAAAATGGTGTTTAGTTATTTATTATGAAAACCGTAAACTGTTTGTGTATCACTGTATGCTTTCCAAATAAAATAAATATAAAGTCAAATATTATAAATCTTATGGCATAAGTCGAGTCACTACAGAAACTGTCTTGCTTAATAGGCACTGTATTTCCAGGAACATGGAAACCTGACCGTGTTGTGACCTTGCTTAGTCAACAGTACGCCGCCGACCTGGTCGACAGTGACCTTGCAAGGCAACCACCTTGAAATCACATCTTGTGTTACCTGAGTACTAACCCTAGATATTATGATAAGTAAGGCTAACAGGATATATTCAAACCGGTTTGTCGAGTAACGGGTGGGTTTACCGGTCCGGGGTTAAGATATTGTAGGCAGATAGGGCAATCTTGGTACCATAATCCTGGCATATTGAAAGGAGAATGATAGGCCCCCTTTTATAGTGTTTAACGCAAGTTTTTAAAGCTAATGTTAATTCCGAAAACATCACCATGAATTGACGGTAAAATCAGGAATTCAATAGGTATTTCAGGGCTACACTGAAAGGCTTTAACAGTAGTCGAGGCAATATAATCCTTAACAATACAATATTTTCCTCAACAACTCGAGTACTTTTAAAAGAGCGCCCTTTTTAAAGAGAAAATTTTAAATCCGTCTTTGCTATAAAGCTATTGTTGGCTCGAAAGGCGATTTAAGAGTTGAAGTCTAATATGATGCTGAATTTCGAATAAAATAAAGTTATAATATTAATAGTGTTCACAAGAGTCGAAAGATTTCGAAAAAAAAAAAATTCATTTGATATGAGTATCGAACCCGTTTTATTGTTCCATAACGTAAATTTAACTGTATTTAATTATTAAGCCTTTTCGATGTCAACATTTGCAAGCTACGATATGTAATTTTCAATTCGTTTTCTGTTTTTTTATAATCCCGATTGTTACATTAATCTAAGCCCATTTTACAATTCATCATCACATTCATCACAACATTGAACAGAACGGTTATTGAAAAAATTCTAAATTCATGGGCTTCAGTCATTATTCTCCTGCTGGATACTGCGTGTCTCCTTTTAGGAGAAGGGTCAACGTCTACCAGGCGTGTCCGGTGCGGATTGTCTCATGTTACATGTAAAAGATAACATTGTCGGGAATTCTGATATGTTCAAATAGTTCACTTCACCATTAATGCGAGTGCCTTTTTTTTGAAGAAGATACGCACCAGAACTTGAATCTAAGACCCGTATAAGGGAAAACTAAATTCGAAACTACTAGGCTAGTCTACTGAATGCTTCTCTAGGAGTTATCTCTGACTTAACATATAGGAAACTTATGTCCTGCAGTGGAACAAGTATTTATGTTGATAACTATATAAGTGATACTTCGCATAATGTTCTCTTGGCTTTTAAACAACTAAACGTGACTGCTAAGCAGCAGGCTGTGGGGTCGATTCCCGCGCATAACCAATATTTGTGCGATGTACTCGAGTATTTGTGCGGTGTCTGGGTGTCAGATTATCTTTATAACGCACACACTTCGCATGTGTACCGACCGTCTGGTCACGGTAGCAAAGGCTCTGTCTAGTTGTCAGACGACTGAGACGTTTATCATTTTTTTAATGATATTTATCATATTAGTTAAAAATCTCCTTGCTCGGGATACAAGTTACAAATCACTTTAATTGCTCACTATATATGATTATATACAAGATTGCAAGATTGAATTTGCAATATGAAAATGTTGTTTACATTTGAAAATGGTAAACGTAATTTACGTGGGGCTTTTAGCCTTGCGATCTAACCTCGCAGCTAAGCCGAGCTAGACGCGTTCTCTGGTGGAATTTGATATTAAATAACCTCAGTGTAAATACAGAATTATATTCATATTAGCCACAGAAACATTTCTCCGTGGTCTATTAGCCCTTGACTGATAAACTAGTGTGTTTTATTATAGCGTAACTTTACGCCTGTAATCCTCGAAGAGGTAGGCAGAGGAATGCAGTACAGTCCCACGTTTCACCGGTTACGTTTACGTCCCACTATGGAATAAGTGGTGAGCCTATTGCCATGCATCAGGCACAGATCCAGACTCCGAACTACTACCAGAATTCTAATTAAATTTTCTAGTAGATTTTTTTTTCTAATTAGATTTGTAGCGTTCGACCCGAGAACCGAACCCGGGGCCATTTATTACATCGATAATGAAGAGGATTGTTTTCAGCCGTGAATTAACAATATATCTTCTTAAGAAAAACGTCTAATACCACCTTTTGTCCCTACAACACACACAGAAACATGAAGTACTTTGATAATTAAGTACTGTTACTACCAAGTCCCTTCACATAGGTCCAGCTTAGTAGAATGATTGCCCTCATATCAGGCGACCGGCAACACCGCAGAGATCCACTGTCCCTCTTAATAAAATCGTCAATGAAAATAAAACGGTAACAAGTCGGGCTCGATGGGAAGCAACAATTTTGTTCTGCGAATCAGAAATCGTACAGAAATGTTACGCCAGAACGTTGCTCGGTCTACGCAGTGAGAAATAGCATACCGGGAGTGACTGGGATACATATCTAAGGGCATGTTCACGTGTTTTCCAAATGAATGTATGCAAAATTTATTCAGTAGTTACCTGTGGTTTTACTCGCTATAAAATCTATTTTATATCTTGGATCCGGTGATGAATTCTCGCCATTAAATAATCGTTTTATTCGGTTAAATATTGTAAAATTTCCAAAAATATTATAATAATCCAAAATATAACAGAGAGAGAAGCTAAGCTCAACATTTGAAATCCAAATGGGAAAAAATTATGAACACAATAAAATATGTATTTGCAAATAACATTTTTATATTGCATACTGTTAAAACGTTGAAGGTTTAACGAACGAGAGTTTCTTTCTAGAAGGAGAACGGTTCAGATCATTATTTCGCCACAACAGTATTGGACAAGTTCCACACTTCGTAGCCTACTCGTGGTCTTTCAGATAATATTACAGAGAAATAAAGCACGCTACATTCATCAGGATGTTCTCATAAATAGTAATATCTAGTAATATTTAATTAAAACACACACACGTAGCTAATTCCTAGTAAGGTATGGAACGCGGATGAGAATTGACTCAATATTCTCTAAATTTTGTTTGCTACTTTTTAATATCGATAAATCCAATTGTACAGCGTACTGATCATTAACGATTTTGCCCTGAAATTCCAAACACTTCCCGAAACCATTAACGGAATCAATAAATCCATATAGTAGACTTTTAAACCATTTGGTGAAACCCGAAAAACTCTACAGCCGCCTTCGACGTATCCACAGAACACCATCAACACGCGCGTGACCATTGCAGTCGGTGACCTGACCCACGAACGAGACAGGCGACCACACAGCTCGGCAGCTCGTTACCCGCGAAACGGGCCGCACAGATGGTGGAGTGAATAATTTACAGATAAACACATTGTTAGGGGATTAAATAATTTACGTCATAGGCACCGACGATATCTGCTGCTCGGGAGTCATTAGCGCGCCTCTCACCGCCGCTCATGTTATCCTGCAAGGAAAAGCCGGGGGATTGTTCTCCTCCTTGCTGCGAACCAAACAATTTCAATGTTTTTGAGTCCTCGGTTGACGTTAGATGGTTTTTAAATACTATCCGACAGTGGGGCACATTTCTTAACGAAGCCACAAATAAGTGAAACTAAATTTCTTTCAACATTCTTGTATTAGTGTATACCTATTACTTTTAAATATTTATAATTGATCTCACCTATAAATCTTGCTCAGATCTTCACCTAGAATGTATTCCACTTATCTACACGGTAAACAATGCGCTTGTGTGTGACCTGATTCAATGACTTCAATGTTGGTAGAGTTTAATTATACATATACAATTATACAAGTATCGCTTTAACAGCGTGACAAAGTTTGATTTTACTCTTGTCATTCTATGTGGAAGTCCGTGCCCAACTGTGGGACGTTAAAAGTAAATGATAATGGATTACATATGTCCAAGAAGCAATTATCACCCTTACTTACCTTAATACAAAATGACTAAATATTGTCCATTACATGTATATTATGATAATAGATTTTCCCACTATTAGCTCGTCCGTGCACGTGATACTACATTAGCTTGCACCTATACAATCAGAGTCACCGTAAATTTGTCAAAAATACAGTTACATTTCACATCGGGAGACCAGTACAATTTGATTCGAGCAACAATTTAAAATATTCACAACTGTGGAGCCCAATCTATAAAGTTCAGCAGTACCTTCAGTTGGAAAACCTCAATATCAATTCGTCGGTAATGATTAAAAAGTTTCTGCTGCCGGCACCTCGGGCATTTCTTTAGAAAAACTTCACTCCGACTGCAAAACTGTTAGCTTTCGAAATTGCAATCTCAAGAACTCGACGTTTGACTGGGATCTCTTCTGTTTTTTATACTTTTAAACTTCTCTGCTGACAACATCCAGAATTTATTCCAACATTTGTTTGAATATGTTTGTTTACCCTCTTTTATTTCACTGTATTTCTATTATTATTATGACCACATCACGCTAGGTTGCATTCAGACTAGACGTGGAGCATCGAATGCCTAACACCTATCTATCTTACACGCCTGACGTTCTTCTTTGACACTCATCATTCTGTATACTGACACTAGCTTTAGAAACTTCTGACTCCTCTATAACGTACTATCCGACCTATTAAGTTCTGATAAGCAAGTCTCCTTGACCACCGGCATCACCGGCATTAAAGTTTTTATTTAGATTATTGGATTTTGTTACATTTTTACAAATGAACCCGAAACACACTCGCCGTATGTAGTGGCGTGGGATGATATAAAACATAACTATACACGAAAACAAATACACAATTCAACATTATTGTTCCTCACCGCCAGGAACATCCATCTACGACCGTAATTTCCATTTTTGTGTAACGCAGTTTTCGCTCGCTATTTCTTTCAAGATTTTCATTAAGACGTCTTTCAATATTTAAGTTTGGAAATCATGTAATCCGCTAAATTGTTGATGATATGCTTTCATTTCTCATATTTTTACAACTGAATTACTAAATTACCACTTTTTTCAAATCATTTCATACCATAAAATGAAAGTAAATACGCACCGATACAATATTTATAATAACTTGAAAAAATAATAAAACGTACACGCATAAATACTAACAACACAAATGTAGTAGGTACAGCCGAATATATCAGGCGAATAATATTCTATTAGCTACACGACATATCCTCGATGTAC
>DWEI01004450.1:0-11669 GCA_018245875.1 Mysoria ambigua
CTTACCATTTAGGGGTATGAAAAATAGATGTTAGCCGATTCTCAGACCTACTGAATATGCATGCAAAATTTGGTCAAAATCGGTTAAGCCGTTTCGGAGGAGTACGAAGACTAACATTGTGACACGAGAATTTTATATATAAGATAAATAAGACAACCAGAATTGGCCGCGCACTGCCGTGTCCCCGGATATTAACGATATATAGCTGCAATAGTACATTCTTTCAATGCAGTATTGTTAGACAAAAAAAACATTAAACATAAAATATATTATAAGGTGATAGATAAAAAAAATGACGAAAGGAGATTAATGCCACTTGATCTTTTATCTTTCTTGCAGTGACATAAATCGTCTAGAGGGTACAGCGGCAGTGTGAAGCGCGCAACACGACGAATTATCTTGTTACAGTCAACCGAGATGATACGTATATTATAGGGCCGTCACACAACATGTACGATATTATTGAATGCGGGTAAAAAAACAATTTGATCTAGGATTGGTGACTATAAACGTAACTTCACGCCTGTAATCCCCGAAGAGCTAGGCAGAGGAATGGTAAAGGAATGTAAATGATGGTTTTATAACATAAGAAATACGAATAGTTGGAGTGTGTTACACTCCTCTGTCTATCTCTACGTGGATTAGCGGCGTAACGTTCGACGAGATCACACTGTCGCAACATTTGGCAAGCTGCGTCAGTCGGTTCGGCCTTGGGATTTTTGTGCACATGTATCATAAATGATTTCTATTCATAATTACACTCGTGAACAACAATACATCCATACCACGACCGAAATGATATTACACATTATGCGAATATTTCCTATTGACATTAGCGAATGCTAGAATAGAATTTTGATAGAACATTTCATAGAAGAATTTATTTTTGTTTGGTTTCGTTGCATTACATATTTTTCGTTTTAATGTGCTAATGAAAATTTTAATATTAAGCTTTATTGCTCAAAGTTAAGTAAATAAATAAATTATACGGAATGATAAACTGAAAATTAATAATTTAATCAGTAGGTTGTTTTTTTGTTGTATTAAAAGCATAAGAAATAAAGTGATTTCAATTTTTTATAATAACTTTTTTCTTTTGATATTTATACTAGCAAAACATTCGCACAAATTTTCAGAATATGAATATGTAAAAAAATGCGAATATTCGCTAATGCGAATGCGAATATTCGTTACATCTCTACTGCCCACGTGTACCGACGAAGTTCAGTCGGATACAAAAAAAAAAAAAACTAATGCGTGTCAACCCTAGCGCTACGACGAGATGTGTCTATTGTCACCGCGTAGGATGAGTGCAATTTGCCATTTGCCGACTGTTGAACCCTGCACCCGTACGAGTTCCGAGGCGCGGTCCGACCCGCTAATAGAGCCGGCAACGTACCGCCGCCGGGCTGCGCCGGCTTCACGCCCCTAGCTAGCGCCGACGTATCGTTAGGAATTTCTTATTCTTAACAGTTTAATGTTACTCTAATCGGTAACAGCGTTACAAGTTTTCAATGTGCTTCCGGCTTTAATAGGACCCGCTTTATACGAGAGAGCAGATGTAAGAAAACATTCTCACTCCAGTCATCGTAACGTGCAGCTAACGGAGGAGCCCGGCCACACCCCGGGGGTGACGTCACGCCCACATCACACCACCCACTGCCTACGACCGGTCGCAGACTGTTGAACTTTTACAACTTTATCGTTTATGGCAAACGATATAGACACATCGCTCTGAGCGCCCCAAGGCGTGCTACGTTTACGGATACATCTTAGAACTACGAATCCTATATCATATTTAAAATGGTTATATCTAGGGAATGTTTTTAAAAACTAGAAACATTGCCATATTGTCATCAAAATTCAGATTTTCTAAGGTAAGGTACGGTATAAAGGAGTTTATGTATTTCGTCACAGCGATTTAAAGCTCCGCCCATTACCGTCAGTTTGGTAACTATTAAGAGCACTAAACAATTGGTACAATGATACAAAAATCCGTAAAAAAAAACAAATTGAGGAAGAAAACTGCAGCTCACATATCTAATCGTGTCGCATAATAATTTTCGATACACGATTCTGTTAATTATCTCCAAATAAATAAAAGATACTATTGCTTAACAATCTTTGACCGACTTTCACATGTAATACGGTAGCCGTACATTTTCTGGAATAGGGACATTCAATTAAATAGCAAAGAGAATAATACCTAATTTATAAATATATCTTCTTGTGAAATACATGTATTTGTACAATACAAGATTTCAGTGAAAACAACAGTTGTCAATTCAAACTACGCATCAAGTTGAATAGATTTATTGGTTATCTTGAGCATTCTGCAGAGGCAAACGAAGCGGGACAGTCCTGTGCAATGCAAGAGACATGGTCACTACAAACTTGACGGATCAGATCCGAGTGAAAGGAGAGCAGACGCACGTTGCATGATGAGCGGACAGACGGATTTGCTGCTTGTTTTTATAAAGTCGCTGGTATGTTTTTATCGAATACCCCCATTTACCGTTAACAAAAACCTGACACCAACAATAACCCGACCCACTACCGGTTAATACTGACCAAATAACTGGCATTCACACTTCCTATATCTACAGCATCGACCGTCATCAATGTCGGAGGTCCATTGCCAGCGAGTACTTGTAACTGGCGTCTGATCTTCAGCTAATGACATTTATTTATATGACACAATATGTCAAACCGGATTAATACAAATTTCAATGGAATTTATTAGATAGCTGGTGTGTGTGTGGTACATAAACGTCCCATTTGAGAGATTATTTTGCTTGTACCGTAAAAGTAGTGATAAAAACGTTAACCTTAATTTATCAATAATCTCAGCAATGTAAGTCGAATTTTTTATATAATATGTAATCAAACCACTACCAATTAAAAAAACTTCTGCTTATGACGTCACTTTAGTATAGCGGGCAACTTGGCCCATATTTCGCCGGTCACTTTGGGTACTTTAATTACCTTTGTTGCACTACTCCACAGTCTCAGTTCGTTCAACGTCGACTGTATCATCTCTTCAGACCCTTAAAATCCATTGACAGACCCAAGCGTCCCTCCGAAGCGCTGCACGTTACGATCGTATGTTTTTATATCCACCGTCCCGCCGCGTGCGTTGATGATACTAAAATGAACAAAACACGTTTAAACACTCGTCTCTAGCTCAGCTTTTATTTCTATGATAATGTCGAGGAAAACAAGTACTCCTCCCGAATTTATCGGCGCACCGGGCCCGAAAGACGTTCATTAGGTCGTTTTGTTCAAGGCTCCGACTAGAATAAACTAACCCGGAGGAGCCGCGGGGGAGCGGGGGCGCGGGTGTTTGTACAGCGACACCCCCGCCACCCGACCTGTTGCTGAGCGTCCAACGACACAAGGGCCCATCCGTCGAGTGGCACGTTAGATAGTTATAGACTATTTGTTCGCGGCTAATAGCTTACGTCGATCTTCATTATGACATATTACACGCTCCTAACATATTGTATCCAATCTATCACATTAAAACAATTGCTAGAAAATATCACATGATTCCATATACCTTATATTCTTTTATTCTTTATATATGGTTTCATTAATGAATGAAATTAAGTTTTTTTTTTTTTATTTGATAACACCTGCGAAACAGACGATTGAAATTTATTAATGCGATAAAAAACATACACAGGAAAAAAATTCAATTACACTCCTGATTTAATGTTAGACAAATTATTGACTTAATGTTTGATATTACCATATCAATGAAAATTAACATAATCTGCACGCTGAGTGGTAATGAGAAAAAATACGCTTTTTTTAAATACATATTAACATGCGTAATGCAGATGCGAGTTTGATATGATATTTAAAAGACAAGAATTTAAATTTTAAGGCGCGCTAGAGTAATATGGACAAATATTAATGCATTTCTTCTGTACGTCTCTAGGCAGTCAGTTTTACTATATAAGAATGTATTTAACTACTTGTATTTGTGTGTAACAAGCTATCAGGTGACTGCAGCAGAGGCAGGTTAAAAAGCGGGCGACGTATGTTAGAAGAACGGATTAGATTGAATAGAGAAAAGACTCTGGAATACAACAAATATATTAATGAACAGAAGCAAGGTTTAAAGAAGCGCGAAAATCAGTACCAAATATAGAGCAATCAATATATCATTACTATGTTCGCCTACAGTCAAAGTATTTTATACACGAATGCTAGAAAACTCACACTCATCGCTGAGAAAACATTTAATGCACTTTCGAAAAAATTAGGTCATCGCGTACAGCACTTATCAATCGTGCGTAAATGGGCACGTATGTGTATTGCATTAATTTTACATTATCTCTGTATTATTTAGCAACTTGTCATTGTTGCGCTCAGTGCGGGCTTTATCAATTAACATTTATATTACCGTACACAAATGTAGGTAAACATGTAGCTACAGGTCCGTCCAGGGCACGGCTGAGTCCCCTGGTCACCTAAGCGCAGCGGCGCAGGTGATGCGAGGAGCTGCACCTCGCAATTACCGATCCTCGGGCCCAGGGTGGATATTATGGGTAAAAACTGCCGAGGGCAGGCCTGCGTGCAGCGGTGCACTTGGGATGGTGACGATGCAAGTGTAGTAGGTTCAGGTTAAAAAATTCAGAACATATTCACTGCGTTATAAACGTTCCACTTAGGGACACTATCACTGCACTATTGCTACTAGACAATTGCATTGCATTGCTGCATACTTACAATCTATTTATTATTACATTCAAATTTTACACTATAATATTTATCGGTTACTTTTAGGGACTAGCTTTGACACTTTATGTACACCCGGTTTTATTTATTAAAATAAACAAAACATTCCCCCGCACCGCTTGGAGAGATCTAATTAAAGTGTAATTATGTACTGCATTAAAAAAAAACTTTTGTATGTCTCTTCTGTTTTCAATACGATGTAAGTTATAAGACAAACAAACATATGTTCCGTATAACAATAGCTTACACAAGTGTGCGTTAGCCGCAGCCTAGTTATTGCACAATGTTACGACACAACCGTACAGAAAAAATCGCACATACGTACATAAAACTAACTACTTACATTGAAGTGAGCAAAAGAAGTTCGCAAATCGTACACTGCTTCGGTAACTCCGGTAACATCGGACACTGTTTTGCAGTGTAACAAACGAAATCATGTGAAAGTTGCCAAGTAGCAAATCAATGCACTCAGTCACATGCGCATACCGCATACAATAATCACTGGGAACGGTCGACGATACTGGTCGATCCCACGACAATACAATCGACCCACCGCGCAGAGACGGAGGAGACCTCGACGCCGGCCCCGTGTCGTGCGCGGGCGCGCGAGAGCTACCGACTGAACTGTATCGTCTGTCTATCTGATGGAAATAACAAAATATTGTAGAATATACATATGGCGTTTAAAATGTTGTAGGTGACTTTTATTTATGTCTACGAAAAAAGTGTTAGTAAATGAAATTTTGATTATTTTTCTAAAAGAACAATTACCTCTGTGTATTTTTTTATTAATACGACGGTAAAAAAAATAGATAAAAAGAAAATGGACAAAAGAAGCAGCGATAATATAGCGTTACATTTTAAGAATTTAGTTCGTTAATACAATACCCTAGCTAGCTATTATGGCGAAGAAAACAATATTGGGAAACCCGAGTGGCGTTACATTTTCCGTAATGCCCTATAATCCCTTCGACACGAAATTAGCCTTTCTCACTACGCGACGCCCAAGTCAACACTAAGATCAACGTGTTTATATTATTCGAACGAGATCGAATCAATTTCGACAAAATAATACACTGCAATATATTCAACGTCAAACAAATTCTCGCACCGAATATGTTCATTACACTCGTGCGACGCTACGTGACGTGGACGTTAACATCGGTCCGAACCAAACACTTACTAACAAATATACACAACATGTTTACGTTATGTTACATCCGATGTTTTTCGGGTGCATTTTCCTGTTATTTATTTGTTTGGGTGTGAGATTACGATAAGGGATAAGTACGAGCGGGCCAGACATCGCACGCCAAAGGAGGATCGTGCGCGGCCCGCGCAAGCCTCCGATAATGTCGGTACGGAGCCGTGTGCCGTAAATAAATAATTAATCGACATGTTTAACGTCCGCCACAAACATTAGATAACTGAACGTCGAGCACTCGATAAGCTTGTTCAGTGTTCCATGAAGTCGCCGGACACGGTCGGCCGTGGACGATGCGGCCGGCATGGGAAATCGGCGGGTTGGAAGCGATGGAAATTACCTGTTGAATTTTTTGTGGTAGCGATAGAGTTCTCTGCTGCACGGTTATTCAAACCGTTCAGGTTTGATAGCGTAGTGTTGAAGTATTGCAATTTTTCAGAAGAATTAATGTATTCTATTTTTAATTGAGACTGGTTTCATGCATATATTACATAGATCAACATCATATCTCAGTTGTCTATAAGACATATGACTCTTTTCTTGCATAATATTCTAGTTTCGAGATCATCCAAATCTGTTTTATAAATTTGTCACCAGATTTGTTTGAGAGAAGAGGTTATGGAAATTAACCGTCAATGAAAAAGAAGATTTTGTTAATTCCTTTCATTAATGCACGTAGAGTATAACAGTAACGGTGGCTGTTGTCTCTCTTGCCCCGCGATCACTAAACCGCATTGCAAAATAGGAGTTCAGGTTTCGAAGATTCCCCCCATACCCGGGAAATCTTAGAGAGTTGACTGTCCCTTGGTGATGTCACCCCGTCTTAGGGGATGTCGAAGTGGGTGAAAGCTTACAGAGCAAAAATGTCAGATCTAAGAAAAGCGTTTTTAGGTGCATTTGAGGACCACGCATTTTAGTAGTCTAAAATTTCGAGATACGATCACATAAGCGTTACGTTGCGCCTATTCCGGAACAGTCCAGGGCAACCGTTATCAGCCAATCAAAGTCCACTGCTGGACACAGACCTTCAGTGGGAGCATATGCCCACAATTCACAACCCGAATTGGGCATGCGGATTGGGCATCGATTGCAGAACACAGGCTCTCGCATCGTTTACGTTACTGCCCATAGGCGGCCAAGACATTTAGCTGTCTTAGAATAAAGATAGATCGGAATAGAAAAGTAGATAAGACGAAGCCCATGTCCGAGCGACTAGCCGACGCCGCGACGGATCGATTGAGGGCCACTCGATGCGATGCATGTTTACCCGATCGATTGGAACGATAATGCGGTGCGTTGAACCTGATGACGCAGAAGCAGCTATCCAGCGATGATGACATTTGTAAGAGTTCGCGATCCATAAACCCTTACCACATAAACTTTTTGCATTTTATATATAAATAATACACATTTATTAAAAATCATTGATCTAATCATCTTTAGGAGTGAATCGTAAGTCCTACCTAGCATAAATAGTGAGAATGCTATTCAAAATGCTTAGCCTAAGGTTAGCTAAAGCGATAAGGTAAAGCGATAAGTTAATAAGCCTTCAAATCCACTAAACTTGTGAATAATAGACATTGCCTCACAAAGAACCGAAGTACATATTAAAAAGAACTGAAAAAACAAATTGAAATCACAAACGAATTTGAGACGTTACCAAACTGAAATTCCCATAAATCCAGACCAATTCCAGTAATTGGTTGTATGTGAGTCAAACGGCAGTCAACATTATAAGGAAATTATGTTAGCTATTAGTAGAACATACAGAGAATGGATATTATAATGGTTATTAATAATCAATCTAACATGGACATTTTGAATTCGGAAAAACACTATGCACTGTGCTAACGCTAGAACTGAAGTAGCCAAATTTGCTTACAATAAATTGAGAGAGTATATAAAAATAATTTTAGTGATACTGATCAATCGAGAGCGCAAATCTATTAGAATTGGATTCATTCTCCATTGGCCCGAGCGACGCTTACGGAAATGCAACAGGTACGAGTCGATGTTGTTGATCGTGCCTGATTTTTGCTGAACGCGGAAACGTTGACGGCCTCAAAGCTCACGGCCACAATGTGTCTTGAGTTTTCAGTAGAAAGTAAATACGTATCGGGGTGTTTGAGCCGATTAACGGAACCCGGGGATGTTGGATAAACCCAATGACGTCAACGGATACATGTTTTACAACGAAAAGTATCGAAATTGCTTTATTTACATGTGTCAAGAATTTTACACGGTAATTACAATCTCTTGCAAAGGGTTTTAACAAGAGATGGGGAAGTATGTACATATGTATACATGTATATAGATAGGATATAAGGCACATATATATGTATAGGTATGACCAAATTTTTAAATGTGGACAATAGTTACAAGGTTTTCTTTACTTCCCGCTGGCTGGTGAGAATCTTAAGAAAACAGTCAAACAGCGGTAGAGACATACTCTAATTATAAAGTATATTCTATAATGTTGCTATAGGGCGAGTCTATGGGTTTAGTGATTGACCTGCGTGTAGATTAAAAATAAAGCTTATATAATAGATACATAGTTTGAACTAAACTGCAAAACATATCAAACCATGTACATCAATTAGTTATTAGCTAAAAAGCCGCTTTACACGTGAACTCTTTAGATTTTAAAATTACTTGTATCAACAGCCTGCCTCACACATCAGAACCATAATAGGCTTCGCCATAACATTTCTAACATGCTACTGTAATTGTAATTACCTATAATGATATCTTGAGACAACTCACTCATGGCTACTTGATTTCAAACTAAAGTAGGTCTTACACAATCTGAGGAGAGAGTCAGATATCACCTTCATTAACGTGCCTGTATGGGAGTGACGATGTACAAGAAGCATATCAGGTGTATAAGGATAGAAATCTTTTGCACTTCTGTACGGCACCTGGCGTGCTAGTAATAAATCTCAAAAAAATACATATTTATGAATACGTACATATACCTACTTAGTGGAACGTAAACGTAACCGGTGAATTGTGGCAATGTTCTGCATTTCTCTGCCTACCCCTTTGCGGATTACAGGCGTGAAGTTACGGTTTTATGAAAGAAATTTCACACCCACCCTGAAAATAATGTCACAATACGATGAGCGCTTCCTCCATATTGTATACATGTTTGCAAATATTCTAATAAACAAGTACTCATAAAAACGTTCCAGAAGCTGGCTTGTGTTTACAATATTATAAATTCAGTGTCGGTTTATAAATTCATAATGACCTGGCCTCCGAGAACATGTTACGTTAATCGAACATATCGCTTATTGCTTTTAAAATAGAGTCTAAATTGTAATTTTGTACGAACGTACACAAATTCGCGACTTGTAGGTTATGTTATTCATAATAATTTTACTACGACTCAACCCAAGTGTCCAATTATTTATTAATATTTATTTCATTCCTAAAATAAATAGTCGTAGTTCCTTATAATCAAACATTCCATTAAACGGTCATCAACCAGGTAGAAACATTACGTTAAATCATTTCCGAAAGGAACCTGTATCATTTGTAATGAACAACAACAATATATTTTTTTTTATAAAATTGTGTAAACGTGCAAATGGTTGATCTGTCTTTGTTATAAGTGGTGTTAGTGGTTAGCATGTGCAAGATCAAAACTGTGTGAAATGACATACCTATTAAATAAATATTATCACAAAATTGACATGAAAATTATCATGAAGTATTTCATAGTTAATATCTTGTGAAGAGTTTCGACTAGAGTAAAATCCATAAACGACTGTAAAAATAATATTGATATCAAATATTGCATCATAAAAGAAAAGGCACTAGAGGAGTCTACACCAGTCAGCTCTTGTCTGTCTAATGAAAAGAAGCTCTTGTTTCAACTTCACCCGGAAACTAGAACTGAAACTGTAAATATCGATGAAGGTTACACCACCTTGCTGCGGCTCTCTCTGGTACGGGACATCTTCATTCCATAACTTCGGGTATGATGGCCGATAAGAGATCACGTTCAAGAAGTAAAGGACGTCTTGGTGATATGTTGTTTACAAATTTGTTAACATATAGTAAATCTTTACCTACTGAAGTGAAACAGTCATGATATTGTATTTGTGTAAATTTGTATTCTAATGTAGTACAAACGAAATTGCTTAAAACATGCATATGCGTGCGTGCGTGTGTCGCGTCAAAAGTTGAAATAAACAGCTCCAGTAGTGTCAGACGGATGTTTCTGGATGTTTTTGTTACACCGTTACTAATAAGTAGATAACAACTTGAATGGACTGTTTCTAGGAAATCGTTGGATTAACACATTTTTGTCAGACGTCTCCTCACCGTCGCTTGGCAATTTATGATTTAATTTTGTAGCGCTGAATATTTCAACGCGATCGCATTAATTTTTTCGCCTTTAACATTATTGTATTTAAGGAAGAACTGTTGGATTTAAAGGAGGAAACAAAAGGAATACATTTACGTAATGTTATTATGTATATATATAGATAATGTTCGTTACACATTCATTTCTACAGACATGAAGTTTTATGATAATTTGGACTCGGGTACCGTCTCAGGGCGAGAACGGTGAAGGACAGGCAGATTGGTCAAGTGCTGGTTGACTGACTTTACTATGACAGATATCGCGCGCGTACTCCCTGAATGTTCTATTCATCGTTATGGCGAGTTATATCAAAAACCCATACAACGTTTAACTCACTTTATTCACTCATAACAAAGAGCAGAATCTCATTAGAAATATATTAGGACAGTACAGTTAGATACTTGGAAGGATTGGAGCCCTGCTCTCTCGAAACGAGAAACAACAGAAACTGTAAAGGACTGCTACGCTTACAACAATAAAGATTTTTTTTGCGCTGATCTTTATATTCTTAAGCACTATTTAATGTTCTCATTGAAATTTTTCTGCAAGATGCTTTCTAAGCAAAGCTTTTGCAATTCAGGTTTAAACATTTAATAACTGAAATAAATTGTAACGTACTAGGAGAGTGAGATCAGAGCTGATGAAAATACTTAACTCTGGTACATTTAATATCTTAAATGTGTGTAAGCTTTACTTAGCTTTTAGTACACTTTGTCAACTTCCACTGGACGTCTGGACTCTTTAATCAGATCAGCACAACTCGAGGAGGCAGTAAATGCAAGCAAAAACCAAGGACTGGCAAGAATACTACGTCTAAGTTAGATAATAAAAAAAAATCACCTTGGTTATGACTACATCATAATAACACTTTGCAAATAGCACATCAGCCAGACCAGTTTGGTGGCCACCAAAAAGTAGTGACGCAAATGATATGTACAATTTTAACATTGGGTTTTCCCGAGTGAAGCGAATGTACGCTAAGACTATAGGCGTATCTCCCTACCAGCCTTGATCCACTTCTATGACTCACGAGCTCGATGAAAGGGTGGTAGTTGTGACGCACGACACCCTGGTTCACCTTCAGTCATCTTAAGGAAAAACCAATACGACATCGACAAACGAATCTCAACCCTAATTCTGTTACATTAACGTCTGATCTTCTATAAATATGTACCGGCTAATTAATTCCTTTGGTCAATTAAATACGAGAACGACGCAGTGATGCGCAATAAACTGTCGATATCGTGACTATTTTTCTAGAAGATATTAGCTTTTTTCAGTTTCTTTGAATCACAGTGATGCGTCATTTTTATATGTTTTTTTTACTTGAAAATTTCAAAAATTTGT
>DWEI01004451.1:0-11669 GCA_018245875.1 Mysoria ambigua
ACATAATACCAGACATATTACCATATAATACTGACTTAAATCATGGTGGACCGACACATACATTGTAAAACGGTGTTTATAATGAAATGCCATCTTATTATATTTCCTCAATAAACTTGTGCAAATAAAGAAATAGATATCATTTGTGGTACCATTTGTGTACCAAAGAACTTAAGAGTTTGAAAGCCCGTTTTGAACTTCTGAAGATCACTTGTTTGGTATAGCTTGTTATAGCTGATAGAATTTATTAACGAAGTATGTCTCAATCCATGTAAATATTTAAAATAAAATTTAAAATTAACTGTATTATCAAGAGCGATATAAAATGTTTCCAAGAAGACAGTAACATTTCCTTTTTACGCAAAATGTTTCTCGTTTCTTTTTGAGATAGGGACTAAATATTCTTATACAGTACAATTATATTTTAATATACAATAGAAGAGAGTGAAACGGAGACAATAGAAATTGGCGAGGTAAAGAAAATATTCAGAAAGCGGTCTTATCGCTGACAAGGGATTTCTAACAAACACCCCCTGGATAGAAGACAATTGAAGTAATCAGGTACGGGGCAGGCGTAACCGAATGTAAATATTACAGAAAGTTAATAATAATAAACATGATCATTACATTAATCCTAAATTGACAGCATTTTGAACGGTAACATTATTGTTAGCTTATTAAAATCACTCACTTATTAAAATAACAGCTTATTAAAATCAAAAGTACAAATCTAACCATTGCCTTAGTCAGTAACTAAACGTGTAAGATTTGAATGCCGCAAAGCCCGTCCTTATTCGATTTCCAGTAATTGATCTTCACTTAGGAAACTACCAAAGTGATTCCCGAGAGATCCCCAATTAGGGCTAACGACCGAAGGTAATGAGAGGCGTGGTTATTGATTAGTGAGGCATTGTTGTTTGTGATTACTGTTGCTTTTCTGTGACATATATGTCATTTTTAACAAATTCTAACGTTTCATTTTCATAGTATTATTATTATTACTAACGTATCATAACGGCAAGTCCTTTATAGTATAGGCAGAAATTACTTAGTACCTCTCTTTTTATAAGACTAGCCTGCTTTCTCGCAAGTTTTGAAGATTATTTATTTAGTTTATATACGTCATATTAGCGATGTAAGAAATATTAGCGAATTCGCGAATACTCGTAATTTTGAATATTAGCGTTGGCATTCGCAATATTTCTGTGAATATTTTGCAACTGCTTTGCGTATATTTATATTTTAAAAAATGTTAATAAAATTAAAATCCATACATTTTTCATAATTTTTAATACAAAAAATTAACAACTTAGCAATGAAAACAATCTTCACTATGTTCATTTATCATTTGGTGTTATTTATTTACTTTACTTGGGGCAATAAATCTTAACAATCAAATTTTCATTAAAACTTAAAGTATAAAAAATAAGATACTATGAATTAAAAAAATTAAACAAATTTTCTGCTAAAATCTGAACTTTCACATTTGCATTCGCATTCACGAATGTTGGTAGCAAATATTCACATTCGCATTCGTATCTATCAAATATATTAGAATTAGAATCGTACGAATATAATTTTAAAAGCTTTTTCACAATTCCTGTTCGCAAATGTTGTATTCTTCGCCACCGTTAAAAACGATATAAATAAAAAATATATTTGTTACATGTCATACATTCAGTGCGTTTTTATTAAAAAAATCTCTTGCAACAGCAGAGCGTAAAGTCAAACGAGTCGGCAGAGCTCAAACTGAATAAATATTTCACATTCAATACACGAGAACAAGTCGGGTCAGATGTCAATCAACACAAAAATTGCAATATGCCTCTGTCACATAGTGTATACAGCAGTCTTTATACAATATGGTATAAAATGAAATTTTCTAACTCATTCTTTTTCGCAAAGTATAAACTAAAGAAACTGGAAACTTAATTTTTTTAATCGTCAACTGGCAAGTAAGCCCATTAGTTAGTAAAGCTACTTAGTAGAATTAGTATGTATTTGAGTCTGAGGTCATGGATTCGATTTCCGTCTAGAACATATTTTTGATGAATAGTACTTGTTCTGTGTTTAGATAGCAAATTATATATATAAATATTTACAACGTACAGCCGTTTCTTTGGTCGCATGGTTGTGACTGCAATTATTGATCGAAAGATCCCACATTAGATCCCCGGGTAGAGTAAATACTATTGATTTCTAAAATTGAAATTTTGAAATTTAAATTAAAAAATTATTGAAATACTATTGAAATTGAAAATAATATCCACGTAATAAGCAACGAACCAAATAAATATTTCGTGACGAAGGTGCGTCTTTTTTGTTCAATATTCTTCGACGAGCCCACGTACATAGCGGTTTGCCGTAATCTAAGACACAGGTGTACGGTTGACAAAAGGATTCAATAATTTGACAGCTAGATGAAACGCGCGAAGGGGGAAACGACACGATGTGACAAAACGTGCACATTTGGACTTACTGACGAGCTCGTGTCATGCCCTTTATCTTTTATCCTTGACATACACATGACGCGTTTTTTATTTGTATTGAATGTACAATCAGTTCTACTTCCATCTACATTTAATGTTATTTAGTGTCAAATAAAGAATGAAGTCAATTCAATAACATTTTCTATGATGAGACGTAAACGTAACTGGTGAAACTTAAGCGTGTGCTACATGTTCTGCACACAGACACGATGTGAGGGTGCTACAAGCGGCGGTTTAAGTACAATATTTTTGTTTACGTAATTATTGAAAATAATTTAATAGTTCCCTTATCGTTATAATAGTAAGTATAGAACAAAACAATTATTTGCAATTTGTATTTGATATACTTTAAAAATACATATGTAACCATATTCCGTTAAATCATCTCATATTGAAGAACATTCAAATGCGTGATTAGACAATATTCAATATGAAACCAATACTAAGTCTAACTATGTTATTCCCAGCAAAGGACTGCAATAGGCCGATAAGAATGTATATAATAAAGTGTACAAAAGTTAAGCAGCAGGTGTTGATTTTCTGGCTCATGGTCAGCTCCAACATCAGAAGATTAAACTTTCTTGAAAGAACCAATCTTGATCTATGAAGAATCTGAAATAAATCAAAACATATGAACTCACTGTATTATAAATCCTCATTCTTTGTTCAATGCATCTGTAAATTTTAATAACGACGTAATCTGTTACAAAATTTTAGTATAGAAATAATACACGTGATAAAACTCGTTGGGATTGGTATAAAGAGGGTCGACAAAGGGCTGGGCTTAATTAAATACAACGCCCGAACAATTCCACCGTCCATTACAATGTTATTAAATTGTTCGACGGGTACCTAACATGCTACTTTATGATGTACTGTAATACTCGAGATTTAATTTGGAGTGCGCGGAATCAAATGTATTTTGATATATAGCTCGCCGTTTTTAATCTGCCGTTCGGATTTGAGTTTCCACATATTTTTGCAGCAAATTTGATCATGACAGTTGTTATTTTATTTTTTCAATTAGTTTTGTAATCTTATAAGTAACAAAAATTGTTATATATCAGGTACCAAAAATAATTATAGCTTAAATGAGACGCTAATGCAAACATGTAATCTGTATTAATAATATGTACAAAAAGTGAAGTTTTTGTACTTGTTAATAAGAGGTGACATCTGATTTACTGATACTAAACTAATTTTAAACTATGTTAGTAATTGATAGACGTAGTATCCCTAATTAATTCAGACTATTCTTATTGTGCTAAAAAAATAATACAAAGATATGAATTCTATACGGTACTATATTATTTATAATAATATATAAATATAAACGTTTTCGCCCATGTCATTTGCTATTTCAAATAGAACTACAGGAGTAGCACTATAAAAATCAGTCAGTTCATTTACTGTTAGTTGGTAACGAAACTACATATTTGTTATTATTAAATACTAATTGACTGTGCCTTTTATTCTCATGAAATCTAGTAGTAAAGATTGGTATAAGTACAATTAGTAACATTTTCTGTCTGTCCCATTTCAGGCTGATCACCTATCCGTAGCTACTTGAAGACTTGATCCTTGTCAGAAAACGCGTGACCTAGAATTCGCAACATATAAATCAGAACAGTTATTCTTTTGATTATAATTGTTTCCCGACAGAAGGAGCCGTAGCGACGCTACGTCCTCGAGCGAACCGTATACATGTTCTACCACAAGCCCGCAATATTCTCCGCTGATCTCGTTTAGGGAGGCTAAACTGGCTTGGCCAGCTGCCTCCTAAAGGGTGCCCGCTTGCCGGCGGTCGGTTATTAACTACAACCTTTATATAACCTTGCATATAAATTTTCTAGCTCCGTGGCTTCAATGAAAATGTTTTAAACATTTATAATTTTAATACATGAATTAACAAATTCACAGCGGAACGCAACGAGCACTAGTCAATAGCGCTTCGTTAGAGCTCGCCCTGGACGGACTGTCGAAAATTTCACAGACGAATCTACCAAGAGATAATTTGAGCCAGGTGTTCAGATAATTTGCGCTGATATTGGAAATTGTTACATTTATAATCATTTGAATGCAGTACTTAAGTTTTTGAATGCCATGATTTTTTTTACTCAGTTCTCTCGTATAGCAATGAACCTGGACCGTTCCCAAGAAAGCTTAACTATTGAATACAGAAATTGGATTACAACCAAAATAAATTATGTACATACATAATATGTATATTATATATTTATAACCGTGAGGCTTATTGAGTGCCTCGTTAAACGAGTGCAAACGCGACTGATTATCAAGGAGTCCTGATTCTGAGTCCCGTGTACGGCATAGTAATATTATTTTTTTTACTTGATATTTTTTAGTAGAAGGACGCAGTCTGAATTTATGCTCGGGACAAGACAATAGACTCACTCTCTATTGCATGTTCAATCATGAATGATTCAAAGGAATATGCTACACCCTCTGCCTCTCCTTTCATATCAATACATGAAGACAATATTGCAAGCATTTTTTGTTAGAAAACATTGTTTCCCTAGGCGTCAATTGCAATTTCTTATATTCAATTTTTACAAAACTGGCTATACTGTTACACGCCAAAAATGTGAAGTACATTTAATTTAACCTTGTTGATTAGATATTTAACTTCATCAGTGAAACACAGAATCTCAGGTTAACATAATTATTAAAGCACAAATACGGAAGTGACTAAATCAATAACACCCTAGAAAGGCCCACGCTCGATCCTTGTGGTGGGCACCTACGCATCCATTTTTATATAACGATTTATATAAGTGTCTTTTATAATTCGTATGTAACATGTTTGCACAATGTGAGATATACCATACGAGCAACACGCAACAAAATAATACCTAATTCAATTATTTTGCAACCACAATGGTACTTTATATATGTGCACGAGTGGCTGAGTGCGTACGACCATATCGGCACAGTTCCACCTGGAATGTATTCACGTTTTATACTTAGGTCACTTATTATGAACTCTTTAATTCCATAAAAGACTTTGATGCAACAAAAATAGCTACAAACTACTTTATGTAAGTACATGGTTTTTAAGTCAAACAGTATCATCCATAAGGAAATGGATCAGATTACCACCAACATTGCGACAATGATATAACATCCCTTATGAAGAGTGTTTACGCCTTTACAATTAAAATTTGCCCTAAAAGTGAATAATATCTGTAGAACATGCCATGTGAAAGATACATTGGTTATGATAATGAGCATAATCCTCTCGCTATAGGAAATTGAAGATTATTTTTTTATTAAAAAAGCAAATATCACCCATCAATATGTACCCATAATTACAAAACAAAACATATTATGATTCAAAATGACCGTATTCTTTTTTTCTATTATAATAAATTCGAAACGCTTCAAAGTTAAATAGTCCAAGCCGTTCAGAATTGTAAAATAATTCGCTGAAAGGATATTTTGATGCTGTATCCGACAGCCAACACAGTGCAGCCTAATTGAACATGCCAAACAAATGGACAACGTAACGGGCTTACGATAATTTCATTTCCTTTCATAATTATACAAAATAAAATATCAAAACAATCCGTGGGGTGTTCGATGTTGATATGACACAGGAAAGTTACATGGAGGACAACACTACACATACGTAACATCTATACGTCGTGTATGTATATTTATAAAAATGAATGAGGGGACGAAATTCTATTGGACACAAAAACCGACAAGAGGTCCAAACTTTCGGGAGAGTTTCTACAGCTGATGCAGTAGCAACAAGAAGATCCTATAGTTAATTTTTCAGTTCTAAATAAAAGGATCTTAACGCTGGTTAGACGCGACATCCGAAACTTCAATACACGCTCTATAAATGAAACTATCAAACGAAATCGGCGATCAAAACCCTTCGAATGCAATTAGGCTGAAGCCATCTGATGAAATCGAGTACAGCTGATGGTAAAATCGTCGCTTCTAAGTCGGAGAACCTTGCGGAAGTACAAGATTTGTGAAGTAAATTATATATTTTAAAAACATCTGGTCGCCAACCCGACTCTACGGATCCCAGAGTCCCTTAGCCTATAATTACGCAGAGTTAGCCAAAATGAAATCTTGATGGTTCCGGAATAGCCTAAAAATGGAAAAGCCTGACTGCTAAAGTCAGGGGAAATAGGTGTAGCTAAAGTAGCAGTGGTCATATCTGTCATATAATCGAAAACCGCTGGAGTAGACGTATTCTCGAGTGGAGAACGCGCCAAACGTAGCCAAGATAGGTGGAGTGATGATATACGTAAAGTGTCTGGTAGCGGTTGGATGCAAAGAATTGGAGATCGAGCTCAATGCCGTACTATTGGAGAGGCCTACGTCCAGCAGTGGACGAGAATCGGCTGATGATGATAGTAATGTGAAATATTGAATTAGTTCAATTTTCCCCCAAGTAAATGTCTGCTATGATATCAACCCTTCTATCTTTCCACTGCTGGAATATGGGTCTCCTCTCAGAATGAGAGGTTTAAGGCCGTAGTCTGCCACCCTGGTCAAGTGCGGGTTGGCACACTTCACACACCTTAGAGAACAATTTTTTTTTCTGGACTCAAAGTGTGCAGGTTTCTTCACGAAGTTTTAAACTTAAAACGCATATTTCTAGAGATCTGGGATTTGAATCCGGTATCCCGGAGTGAGAGGTCGAATTTCGAACCATTTACAAACCACTGCTACTTCACAATTTTAAATCATTACATTAGTGAACTTCACAGTTTATTATTATCAATGTAATTATTAACGGCATCCATTATTATATCTTACTAATTACTTTAAAATTGTACAGATTAACTAGAAAAAAACGAAACACGAATCCTTACAAGATTTTATAACGCAATTTGTTACGTACTCGATCTGAAGAAAACTGGCATTAATAAAAAAAAGTATTACATATTAATGTAAAAAAAAATATTCATTAACGAATAAACAACGGTACCTACTGTCCGCGGCGTCGAGCGGCTCGCTTAATGAGCAAACGTCACTTACAAGTTTCTCCACTTTGTTATTGCTAAACATTTCTCAAGCTAATCTTATTTCCTCGTTTCTTGAAAGCTTTTCACAAACTATTATAACTTCTAAAGCAGAATAGTATCAATATTTTTAAAGAGCTCGGTTTTTTTATAAACACCCAAAATATTTTGAACTGTAAAATGTGTCTAAACTTTACTTTACTAATCGTCTAAAATTACTTCAGAATCAGCTGTGTACGCTGTATACGTTTCATTTTATATAATTAGTTAATTTGTATGCACTATATCTGAAGTGTCTTATAACACATACAAGCTAGATATCACGAATGTACCTACATTGTTCACTAGAAAAAATCTGTGGGTAGGAGTTCAGTAGAATATTCACAGCCGTTTAACGTTACCTGAATTATTGTACATTATCTCCTGTATATTTAGGTCTTATAATCGTCAATCTTTGATCTTAAGATGTTAATTCAATAAAATTTACTGGATTTCTGTACCAACGTAATCTGCAAATAACACTAATCCAGCGAACTGAATTTAAGGGCGTTACGATGGCATATTTTTATAGAACAAATCGAAGGGCATATACAAGGTACATAAACTAAGATCCAGACTCTCCGTCTTTGTTTCATTTTAAATGTTAACATGCTATATTTTTTACTAACAGATCATTAGGTAGGCCTTTATACTTTAAAACTCTAGTTACTAAAGATCATATGCTGGAATCTATTATGATTAACATTAATTAAATCATTGTTCAAAACTAATGATTAATAACGAATGTCAACTATAGTGTCTTTTGGCTAACACAGAGCTGGAATAACTACCTATGGGGTGTAATCAGAAATATTTGAGTTACACATGGATTTCTAAATGTCGGGATAAAAGTAATAACGTAACTTTACACCTGTAATCCCCAAAGAGGTAGGCAGAGGAATACAGAATGCACTCCCACGTTTCACCAGTTACGTTTACGTCACACTATGGAATAGGTGGTGATTCTAGCGTCATACACCGGACGATTTATCATTTCGACTGGGAAATATACATAAAAAACCAGTAAAACTCTACCTGGAATATAAATCTAGGACCTCTCGATCAACAGAATCGAACCCGGGAGCTCCCGATCGCCAATCGTACCTATTACCGAGCACATATACCGACTCCGAACCACTATTAGAAAATCTAAATTAGATAAATTTTGTAGTGCTCGACCCGGGGAATCGAACCTGGGACCTAACGATCGGCAGTCGCAATATTATTTAAAACCGGCAACTAATTTTTGAGCACTGTTTTATCAGTTCCAACAGTACAACAGTACAGAATGGCATAAAATGCATTCAATCGAATGCAATTCGATTTTACGTTTCGTACGTAGAAGATATAACTTAGTAAATTTCTATTATAGCTACTGAACTCTAAAACTTTATTGTTCTCCAACACTTCATTTTATTACAGGCTTTATTCCAAAACGTGCTGAAACTTATCACAATTTTATTAAGTAATATTGGAAACCTTCATTTATTATCTGTAGATGGTACAGAAAATCTGTATACAATGGATGTTGTTATAGAATCTACTACATGCTTTGTAACAGAATAATAATCTGAAATGCAAACGCATTATTACATTTACAAAAATGCTGATTATTTTCCTTAATCTGCAAGCTGAACAGTGCCAAGTAGTATAAAATATTCATTCAAACGAATAACATTAAATTTTATATTCCTTACGTTGCAGCTATAAGTTGGAAAATTCCTATAATGATTGCCGGACCCGCACGAACACGGCTTACACGGCTTATTCAGTTACACGACCAAGTCTAAAGAGGGCTTCGCTAGAGACAGCAATACGCGTTAAATCAAATGTTTTCTACCGTATTTAGTTCTCAATAACTTTTTAGAACTTAAATTTGTTTTTCTACGGTAGTAATCTAGCATGATAATGATAGCAGCAATTTTCTAAACACTTTATGGTCAATAAAGATTACATGTTTATGTATGACACAAATTAATATTTTCCTAAAATTAATTTGTTTTTCTGACAAAATTCAATTTTTAAACACAATTCTTACACAGTAACAGATATTTCTGAAATCGTTTTTTTGCTCACACAGTTTCAATTTTTATATCTTTGGGCTGCCATTAATATCCATTTTTCGGCTTGAATATAATGTGGCCCCAAGGATATCAAATACCTATTAGGCAGGTATGATATTTTATTACACGGTTCCTATAACAACATGAACAATAATGAGCCGTGCGATCGACAACCTAACTCGTCTATTAATAAACGTCACACGCATTGCGGCTCTAATATGTCAATTAATAGTTCTGTCCGTCCGTCACGACTCATTGGTGGCCTCGTTAGCGACTGATATTTGTCACTGCGCTGTCGGTGATTCCATGTAATTAAATGGAAATGACTCTACAATAATATTACCTTATTATATAACATATTACCTTTTGCTAGAAATATAAATATTTAAAAATGATTTAAGCCTACGTTCGACAGCGCACTGGAATAGAAAAAATAAACTAGAGTTTAATACAACTGGTACAAAACTTGATGAAATTATTTTAAAAGTTAATTTATTAACATAAAGTTATCTAAGGCTAACTGGAGCTCTGATTAACTGTTATAAATCACGGATATCAAGCCATGAATACTGGCCAAATCCCACGTGCGTAATAGTCATTAGATGACTACAGAAATTGAATGTTAATCTGACAAATTCTGTACAGTCGCTTAAATTTTTTTCAAAAGCCAAATGGCCAAAGCCCTAATCTCGATATTGATTCATATCACATGTTGCATCGCGGTCTGTCGCCAATATTCAGTATATATTATGACGTGTGCGTGCGTGATTGATGGGTGGTATATTAAATAAAACGATCCAGCCGATATTACTTTTCAAACATATCATTTTCTATTACAAAGTGAAGATTGATTGATTTGTACATATTATGAAAAAACCGTGTCGTTTCCATATCATATTTAATAAACTGCGAAATATAACTAAAAGCACAGAAATAAATAACTAGCCCCTTACTAGTACAGTAATACAAGAGTCACTTTCTTTGAGACGATTAGCACTAAAACAGGCACTAAAAAGTAGCCAATTTCATATGTGTATTTTTTGTGTATCACACCGGATTTTTACGCATATCTTAACACTAGAAAGACTGGTATTCATAATTTATGTACCTAAAAGTTCAAGGTCGGCATTTGGATGCTAGTTTATGCGCAAAATGCCAGTTTTCATTTATTTACATTTTATCGCAATGGTTTGGTTGTATGATCTTTATTACAACCAGAAAAAAGCGCATTACATAAATATTTGGTCTTGACATCTGTTAATATTTATACCGAATTTATTACGTTTATTGCTACGAATACGAAAAACATACCTTTTTCGTAAAAAGGCATATTGGATTTTAGGCAGAAGTAACTCTTCAAAAGCAGTCAAATTTTCACCGAATGCGAAGTATGATTGACAATTTTCTTCCCATATATTCCATATTACTGATGGTAGTGCGCATTAGTACACATTGCAAGTTACAAAGATCTTGTAGAACTCGTGTGAAAAAGCATATATTTCATAATTTCTTTGAATCCGCTTCTTGCTCAGTGTTTCACGAAATACAGGTGGTCAAGGATTTGACCACGCCAGTTCTAAATGTAATCAGCTAGAATTGTAAGCACCAGATGCGTAGAATGTTGTACTAAAGTTACCAAGCTTATTTAGAATTGTAGTACACAAAGTGTCACCGTTATACTGTTGATGAGGTTCTGTTCTGATATATACCTTCACTCACGCATCGAAGAGTTGATAAGTCAATAAATGGGGACGGAGCAGGAAGCTCTGAATCGCTTTAGAGACGGGGTTAGGCCTGGAACCCTTCGCAGCACGTTTTGAGCATTTCGCTGATCATATTTGGATATCTAGACTTTGGGTATCTGTATAGATAGATGGGTAGATAGAGACGGCAGATGGAATAGGTAGATAAAATAGTTTTTATAGATTAGAAAAAAACGTAACTTCACGCCTGTAATCCCCGAAGAGGTAGGCAGAGAAATGTAGAAAATTCCCACGATTCACCGATTACGTTTACGTCCCACGATGTAATAGATGGTGAGCCTATTGCCATGCATCGGGCAAAATATAGAATTA
>DWEI01004452.1:0-11669 GCA_018245875.1 Mysoria ambigua
TTTGTGCTCATCACACAAATATTTATTCTGGGTAGGAATCGAACCCACGACCCCCGGCGCAACAGTTAGGTTCACTAACTGCTGCACCAAAGGGCCAGTCAAACTTCTGACTCCACCATCAATATATACACATAAGCAAATTTTAAAAATTGCTATTTTTAATACTCAATGGCTAAGAAACCTAGATAATGTAGTTTGACGGAATTTTAGACGCTATTTCAGATGACCCGACTCGTGAGTTCCATTAGAATCACAAAGACGAATACTCTGTATCAATAAAGAAATAAAATGTATCTTCACGCCTGTAATCCCCGAAGAGGTTGGCAGAGGAATGCGGAACATTCCCACGTTTCTACAGATACGTTTACGTCCCACTATGAAATAGCCTATTGTCATGCATCGGGCACATATCCAAACCACTACTAGAAAATCTAAATTAGAAAATTTTAGTAGTGTTCGACCTGGGAGTCGAACCCGGGACCTCCCGATCGGCAGTCGCACTTACAATAAACACGACCAACGGAGGCAGTCACTGTCAATAAAGAAATATTTTTATTTATAAACAAAGATTTATAACTGAAAAAACATTAAAAGTAAAATTGATGTAGTAGTTATGATAAATACCATTTACTTTAGTTTGTCACATTCAGTCAATAGTTCATTTGTTACTTCTTAATCCTATTCATTGTCCTATTTGACCATGACGTTATCAGTCCGTCATATTCGTTCACTTAATAAGACAAATCTAGAAAAATGGACTAAATGAGCGAACGGTACATCGCTAATTATTTTTGAAGATTAATGGTACCATACAACATACTACATTTTAAAATTTAGTTACACGATTTAATTTATGGGATTGATTAATTTAAATTGATTCCATAGCCTACATTCCATTTATTAAATTATAATATCGTATTATATTGTTGTAATACGCCACACACGAACATATAGGAACACTTAAATTTCTTTTGTTTGATATAAGTTTATTTCTATTCCCTTTACAAGAAGAACTGCAGGAGGTCCAAAGCACCTGCAACAAATCTTAAACAAGAGGTGAACAGGTAGCACCTGCCCTGTGCACCCACTTTTACTTTGTTTGTACGATAATAGCTTTGAAACATGTTTTTAAATACATTGTTATACAATTTCAAGTTATGCGTTATGTGATGGTATAAAAAATTTCAAAAATTAATATATGTATTTAAAAGATCATATTAAATAAAGTAATTGAAAATATTCATATTAAAAAAATATCATCTGTAAAGTTAATGATTTGGGGTTCATCGCATGCAGAAGTCGTTATTAAATTATTTTCTAAAATGTCTTTCTATTATTTTGGGCCACTATAAACAGAGTATTTAGAAAAATATGGTATATAAAGTAACTCCAGTTTAAAACAACAGCAACTTGGTTGAAATATTCATGCAGGGCACATAGAACACAATGGATCCTAACCTTATCTATATCATGTTTAATATTTTCTTGGTTGTACAATATGAAGGTGTCATATAGTTAACTTATAGTTTTATGTCACAAGGAATACAATATTTTAATTAATATAAAACAGACCATACGGAATGATAATTTGTGGTCAAATTATTGGTAATGTGTACAGCTAATTTCGTACCGTTGGTGACGACGTTTGTTGCGAATCTACTGATCCCGATGCATACCACCATTGTTGTTGAGGGCTTTCTTCCCGTGTGTTTGAATTTGCCATTAATCGATAGTCAAAGCTATTAGTAGAAACGTCTCCATTGTTTGCAAAGCCACTAGTCATTTTATAAGTATAGAGTTGGTGCGTAGACGCGGCAGTACTTCGAGCTATTTCTTCATTTATCTGTTGTTGGTGTTGTAGCTCGCCAGACCCACCCGGCCACCACGAGGCATCGTCGCGCGCACCCCAAGCGCCCCCCGTCGCTCCTCGTTCCCCCATATCACAATCACCGTTTTCGGTAACCAGTTTCTTATGCCACCTTTGCCTTCTCTATATTGTGCCCCTTGGTACTATGATATGTTTCAAGATCATATCCTTTCTATGTGACAACTGAGTATGCTTCATTAAATTGAAAGCTTCTTATAATGTAATTTATGTTTTCACTTATAACACAGACACTTTAAAACGAGTTGGGTTTTCATCACAAAAACTAAATATTGTTAATTATACCACATACTTTCTTAACTAATAGTTACTGATAAAAAGTTAATAGACACAAAATCCCATGTGTTATTAAATACAAAAGAAGCCGGCTTTAACTGTCCCGACACGAGCGTACGTTTTGTCTTCGTTCCTACTTTAAGTCAATATAGTTGGCAACGCCGCACCGCGAGACGCTAAACAAGCGCACACAGGCGCCCCCATCGCGCAGCGGCCAACATAGAAACATTGAAAATACACACGAAAAGAGACCGAATATGCACGAAGTGGCAACGGGCCCGTCCGGCAACCGGTCAATAAGACGATTAGCGCAGCCTCGCCTATCCTCACGTTCATGCCAAAATTCTTTTGTAAACCTATCACATATCAAGACGATTATGCTGACACATTTTTAATGTATTATATAGCTTAACACCAGTATATTATATAACTTAATAACACCATTGTGTAATAAATTACTAAACTAATTATTAACATTATCATCGAATTTCTGTTATGATATTCAGATATCCACAACATTAGATAAAATTCTTGCTTACAAATTTCCTAACTTTCCTATAGTAATAATAAATATTTAATATGATCCCTTATTTTAGGCTAATGTGGCATTTGTATTAAAAAATACATGTTTTAAATTTCGTTTACGGCCTGTATATTTTTTTTTATTTGGGAATAATAATCTGATCATTTAGTATTTTCACAATAACAACTTTTTTTAACTTTAAAAAACCTTATTTTTTCAAAGTATAATGCACACCTTATATTTCATCAATTTAACGAGAAATCATTTTTAGATAAAGCAAAGTTAGCTAAGCACTATAGTAAAGAAAGCTATGGTGGAACGATTATACACAATATACCGATTTATCGAGCACCAGTAGAAAAGAAGCATTATCATTTATGGAATGGACCACACGTGACGCCATAATGCAGATCGCTCAATAAAAATCACATATGTAGTAGTTTAAAAAAAAATTAATATCGTTCAATATGGCAACAAGATAGGTTCATTCGCCATCAAAAAAAATATATTTAAACTCACCGTATACATCTTGATTTTAAAATTGAGGATGTCTTTAAAATTACAGGAGACACCATCAATGGAAATCTACTTCGAAAGCCTACAACAATGCAAAAAAATGTCGAGACTGTATTTAAAGCATTTTATTAACATGGTTTTTAACAAATGTTTAAGATTATTATAAATTATGAAAAAACTCCAGCAATATGAAAAGAATGTTTTTTTTACTATGTGAGATGACAAATGTTTAGAATTAGAACATATTGCAAATTTATCTAAAAATGCTCTTAATGTATATTACATTTTTACGGATATAATACTTAATAATAAATATTTCGCGTACATAAATTATTTACATTTATACTTAGGTCGTAATAATATAGTTTAATTGGATGTTCGTTATCAATATCTATGTTTCACCGTACTCCGTTTAATCCAAAAATAATAACATTTTCATTTCCTAATACTTAAGCATAAATAAAATAACTATATATGAAACCTAGAATTTATAACCTAAAATAAGGAATGTTTGCGGCGGAGAAACAACAAATAATCATACTATGATACCAAACCAGAATACTAAAAACTGGTCTTAATAATTTATGATGAACGATTTACTAGACCCTTATCTTGTCTAAAACTGCACTACTGTCAATAGGTAACTATCCAGTGTCACTACTTTGAGCGCTGGGCAGCCATTTGCTTACAAAATTAGAATGCAACACTATAAATATCACTTAAAACAACACAAATAATTCAAAATCAAATTGTTATTATGATTTGATATGAAAATACCATTATAATCTGAAATGAAAGAAAACTCACCAAGTGTATTATTTATCACAAGAGCGAGCACACGATTTCAGCGCTTATTACGTAGGAAACTTCGCGTTCGTTCGTCCTAATGAACACATGAAATGACGATAACATAGATAACGCGATCTGATTGGAGAAAATCGAATGACCCGCCATATTGCAACCAATCAGTCAACTTACGTTAGCTTTATTTTTTGTTTATACTTACCTATATTTAAACTATCCAGCCAGCACTGCATCGCATCTTTTTATGCACACACACAACATTAAAATAATGCTTGCATTGCATTGTCAACCAAACAGTTGTCAAGAAAATTGAGTGAATGAGAATACGGAGAGTTCAAAAACGAGTGAAGTGGAGTGGGTACACAAGCCTGTGTATCAGTGCGCAGAGTTTGCTAGCTATTGCTGTTTCGTTTCGGAGAAGAATCGTACATATCAGACGCGAATGGCGATCGATCATAAAAAGTGCTTTCAGTTTATTCTATTGATAATACAAGTCTTTACTTGGATGTGAACAGCGAAAAGTGAGCACATTTATTGTGTTCATAAGTGCAATAAAACCGCTCAAAAACTTTAATGTATATTTACAGAACAAAATTTACGTACGTTCATTTTCTTTCGGTACAGTGACCGATGAATATTTGGATCAAATTTAGAAATTCTGTTTATTATTGAATTGACCGGATATTTGATTATGGTATTATTTAACCAATATCATAGAGATGTTCTTCGTTATTATAAATCATAACCTCAACAGTGGGGCTTTGTGAATACTTACGTCGAACTATATTGTTTCGCGCACTGCGAGATCTGTGTTACAAGTGTAATCTCTCTGTTATATATGATTCAACGCGAGTATCAAATGAACAACGGGTTTAGCACAGGAGAAGAAGATTCTAGAGGTAATTCGGACCAAATATGTTGCCTTGTGGATGATAGCGATCGCTGTAGGCGACCTGCTGGCAACGCTTCTTATAGCAAGCGAATCCAGAAAACCGTAGCTCAACGGAGACTCAAGCTCAACATCGATCCCCAGGTTAGTCTTATTCAGCTTTAAAAAACATTTTTTATATATAAACCTGAAATTGTGATGGTATATACTACAATTTTTTACAACAATTGTAAATAATTCTTAACAGGCGAGGCATACTTACATTTGCGACTATCATAAAACCATGATACAGTGCGCTAGGACCAAGCAGAGGAGGACTAAAGATTCGGAGGATGACAGCAATGAAGCAGATATGGATTCCCCTGAGGTGGATTGGTTTCAGTTACAAGTAAACACTTTGAGGCGATACAAACGATACTACAAAGTACCTACTAGACCAGGGTTGAACAAGGCTCAATTAGCTGATGTAAGTCTCTTTGATTAATTTATTTTGGAATTTATATTTTATACATATTTCAACACTTTAGATGTTGTAATTTGATTAAGTCACTGGTATAGTAAAAAAATTGCAGTATATTATTATACAATTTATTATTGCTCAGGCATTGTTATATGGAACAGTATTGCCTTCATTGTTTACTCATATTATTGTATACCACCCACAGTGCCTGTACTGTGTGTATACTGCACTAGTTCTCTGTAAATGAAGTGTTACCAGAAACAGTAGACACCACTTAGTAGGTATTTCACTAACAATATAATATTTTTTGCAGGCCATCCAAAAACATTTCAAGACACTGCCGGTGAATGAAAAGGAAATTGTAACCTTTTTCATCTACATGGTGAAAACGAATGGTAATAAGCTGGATCAGAAGAATGGAATTAATTCAGACTCAGTGTAGACTTATGTGACAAAACTTATTTATGAAATGTAGATTAATGTTAGGTTTTAGGATATGAAGCTTTATGCCACTCTGATTATTTTTCTCGAGTTGTTAATCTGCAATATAAATTTTTATCATAATCAAATTTCTGTGAAATTTGCTTTTAACACTAGATTGATGGACTGAGTCATCTTGACTTATTTAAAATGATATAGAAATAGATGTAAAGAGCCTCTGCATTAAATGCAATTAAAAACTTTTGCATAAAATGTTTTTAAAAAAGCCCAATGTAAAAATTATATTGTAAAGGTACTTACATCTATTTCTTGCATTTTAAATGAATCAAATTGACTCGGTAAATCTAGTATTAAGTGCAATAGTCAATTATATTATATGCATATCTACTTGAATCACATCATAGCTTGTGAGCTGAAAATGTATTTACTATTTATGATTAAGTAGTGGTACACCTACAGTTTTATGAGTTATTATTGAAAGGATGTAAAATTATTAATTGCAAGACATCAGTCGACAGAGGTATTATGTTACTGATATGTACATTTGTGGAAATTAGCATTTCATACATTTTAGTAGCTGTATCTCTTGAACATAACACTCAATATCTTCATTGTTAGATGAATTTCAAACAACTGAAAGAAGAGATGTAGAATGAAATGACACTTTCATTGCAAAAGTAAGACTGTAAAAACTATTGCATGGCATGTTAATCCGCTTGTGTCTTAAATTAGTGATAGATTACACTGTCATGTTATAGAATGCTATGTATGTTACACCATAAATAGGGTTGTGAGGAAGTAACCACTATCTTTGCACATGATAGAGGTTATTTACTATGTGAGAAAAAGCAATGCTAATGGTTACAATAAGGATACATTTAAGAGGTTTAATAACAGTATGTTGTGAGATGTAACTTTATTACATTGTATGTTACAAACATGAACTGTGTTATAATTTTAATCTTCTCCACTCTCTGAATCTGATGATATTTCGATCCATTTGGATGCTGTCTCCTTTGCAATAATCTCTGCTGTTTGTGGCACTGTAGACACAACTGAAATAAATATGTATTCAAATAAGTAGTTTAATTATTTTTAGTGAAGATTAATGAGTTCCTATAATTATTACAAATGAAATATTCCAATAATCTTCAGTTTTACACAGTTACGAGAATTTTGTTTTATTTTAACTATAGTTTCGTTAGATAACAAAAAATTTGAAATCTATCCTTTTACGTAACTTAATGTCTGTGATCCCCGAAGAGGTTAGCAGAGGAATGCAGATCACTCCCACATTTCACCAGTTAAGTTTATGTCCCACTATGGAATAGGTGGTAAATCTAATGCCATACCTCAGGCACATATCCAGACTCCAAACCTTTACTAGAAAATCTAATTTAAAAAAATTTGTAGTCTTACACCTGGGAATCGAACTTGGGACCTACCGATCGGCAGTCACATTTGCAACCAACACAACCAACAAGGCAGTCAAATTGTCAGTTGATTTATTATTTTAGCCCACTAAGTATTTAAATTCTAACATGTTAGAGTAAGAAATACCATCATATTTGCTAGGTTCTATTTGTTCACTTTCGTTTTCATCCATATGTATATCCTCTTGTTCAGTTACCATCTCATTTACATTGTATTTCTTAAGGCATATGCTAAGATCTTTTTTGCTCATTGTCAGTATATGATCAGTTGTTATTACATGACTGAAGTTTATTTTCTCACGCTTTTGCCTAAAATTTTTAATATAATGATAAATATATTTCAGATTAAAACTTTAAAATGTTAAGTTTAAAATGCCAACAATGATTTTGAATAAATAAAAAATGCAGTTAAAGTAATTAATAAAAGTGCTAAGATTTTATAGTAGTGATAGCATAGTGGTTTAGAATTCCACCTTCAACTCTGGATGTCCTCATTTGAAATACTGCCATCATGGAACTACAGCAAACTTAGTGTAGGACACCCTGCGGCTAGGTGGGATGATGATCTATAAAAGGCTGCAGACAGGAGCTGGATGTGCCAAGCCAAGGACGGCGCAGTGGCGCTCTTTGGGGAGGCCTATGTCCAGCAGTGGACTAAGATAGGCTGTTGATGATGATGCAACTCTCCATTAATTACTCTAAATGCCAGTATGACAGGCTTAACCTATCCCATAATAAGAGGGGACTGTTTGCAAAGTTACAATGATTATAGGGAAAATGGAAGAAAACATATAATACAAAAAACATCAAATTTAAAAATGATGAAATATTTTAATAATTCAGTTATGTACCTCAAATTATCATCCTTAATAATAGCACTCTTTACTATGTCAACAAGACTTTTACATCTTTCAGCAGCCTGTTGGATAGCTTTATTAACAATACTGGAATTTTCAATAGCAGCTCCGGTTAGGTCCAGTAAGCACAGCTCCTTGTATTGGTTCATACCAACAACTAACAAACAGCCACATGATATAAATCCTTCTTCACTGTTACTCATACACACAGACTCCTCGAGAAATGACGGATCTGATAATAAGATACTGGAATATATAAAAAATAAAAATTTTATTATAGAATACTGGAATATATAAAAAATAAAAATTGTCTTCCAGAATGGGATCCTAGAATTTATAAAACATTGATACAATCTATACGATCATCACATCCTCAAAGAGGCAGGAAGAGTGGTATAATGCACTACCACCTTTCAACAGTAACATTTACATGCCAGTGCGAAACCTATTGTCATACACGAGGCACATATTCAGACTCCGAGCCGCTTTTAGAAATATTGTGCTGGAATAATATATATAGATAGCACCTAACCCAGGATTTGAACCTAAGACTTTTTGATCCACATTAGCAATTACAGTCAATACAAATTAAATCAATACTCGGCTGAGCTCTCACACAATTAAATCAGCTTTCAGTTGCATTAAATGACATGAAATGCAAGTACACCACCAGTGCAGTCTTGCTTTTAACAGTGGCAGATCCCCACATGTGTTACTGTTAGAATACTAATTTAACACTGCTACTTACTCTTTACTAAATATAACATAAGTGAGACAGACTGGGTAATGGTAAAGTACAGTTCGTATGGGGTCTTTTTCAATTAAACTGTGTATAATAACACTATCACCGCTCCGAGTTACATCGGGCCTTTTGAAATGTGCTATTGAAGCGAGAGTTGCAATACTGGAGCACTCAATTAGGTTGCCAGAATGGTTCAGTACTTTTATGTCCACCCTCAATGACCAAACCTGGAAAGACATTTGCAAAAAATTATTATATGTATCAATGGTTGCTGATGTTATTATTCAATAAAAATATAATAATTATTTGTGAGTATACTGAGTTTGTGTGTTTCAGTTTGAGTGTTTCAGTTCTATTGGCTGCAACTTTTGTATTTGTATACATATAATATGTTCATTTGGACTAGATGTAATGAAATTTATTGATTACTTACCTTTTCCTCAACCATAATACAAAGTGATTCAAGATCAATGCATTTGGAATCCTTGTAACACTTTTCTAGTAATCTATTTAAATACATAGTCAGCTCACTTTGTCGATTACTCTCAAATTGTGGGGCTGCCATTGGACTAAGATCTAGATTTATGTGGAGGAGACCTTCATTAGGACGTATTTGCTTTGGTTGAACTACTTCACAAGAAACCTGAGCAAATACCCTAAAAAATATGAATTTATTGTTTATTTTTATATTTTATGCACGCACGAAGGTCCATTCAAATACTTTAAACTTACTTAGTTTCGCCCAAGGATACCAGACAACTTCCAAAATCTGATCCAAACGATATTTGCAATTTACGACTTTCATTGTAATTTCTTCCATCTAATCGCTGAAATTAATAGTGCAAATTTTAAAGACATCAAAAGTTGAGAAATTTAGAACCTTGCGACGATTTTACGTACAATTCCTTGTGACAAAATATTGTGTATGAAAGTCTTCTCGGAATTAGATATAATAACATCTCTCATTTTTTTAATATTTTGATATTACTACGCTTTTTTATATATTTTAGAGGTTATTAAGTTGCTATGATATAAAATTTTAAAACTCAGTGCAGTGTTTGACACGACTTTTTATAGTGTTTTCACCTTAGGAAAATTTTTGTCAGCCAAGTATACATTTATATGAATTACATAATCGATTTATTTGTAAATAGCATAATTATGTAATTTAAATAGATTAACACATACAATAAATGAGCCAACAGACATACATCTAAGAAATATTTGTAAGTAAATTAGATAGTTTTAACTTGCAAAAGTTAACTAGGCATTTTACTATCGTAAGACCTAAAAAGCATTTCTTTAATAATAATCTTATTAATTGGATAATTTGTAGATCCATTTTATGAAAAAAATCTCGCGCCTATAAAAAAGGACTAAATTTCTGCTAGTATGGTATGGTATATGTCGGTATTTGTGCGAATAACCAGATATCAGAGTGGAACCGAATGGATCCTTCGATTATGGGCTATTAATGCTTAAAAGGAGTTTCTTGCCTTTTGATACTACCAAATAAGTTACAAAGTCAATAAGTATAGCGGCATGACTTAATTTTCTCGAAAAAGTAGGAATGGCAGTGCTTACATCGCAACTCGAAACGGGCGGCAGTACTATTGATGTAGAATCAGAAAAATTAATATTCAGAACTGCGACTAATTATTTCAACAATAAAAATCCAACACCACCCGACCCAAGAGTCAAATTCAGGACCCCTCAATCAGAAGTCACGCTTACTACGCCTTGGCCAACGAGGAAGTTTTATAACATTTCTTAAAAAATACTGCAATATTAAATGATTGCTGCAATCATTTTTTTATATATATGTATGTATATGAGTATATATATGCGTGTATATATGTGCATTTATGTGTATATGTATGTATGTGTATATGTATGCACCTACGTGTATGCACGTATCTATAAATATATATATTATTGTCCAATTTATTAGCTCTTACTATTGCACCTACCACTGCCTTTTATATTATTACTACCTAGACTCCAATGATTTACTGGTGGAGGAAATCACTAGCAAACCTGAATTTGATCGATGCATTATGTCCACCCCTTACATTACCTATTATTTGTATACAATAAAGATTTATATTTTTATTTCTATGCAAATTGTTACATTGCTAGGTACTCTTAAATAAGAAGTAGGTCACATCCATGTTATGATCAATAACGTAAATTTTTGTTGTTTACCTTATCGAATGTTTGGTCATGCAACAACTAAATAATGAGGCCGATACTTAATAGTTGTAATATTATGAATAACCTAGTCATACGATGCTTTTTGCTTCGATGACATCAATTTACATAACATACCACCATCAGCCCCAATAATAACGAAGGCTGCCTAAAAGGTAGCATGGACATACTTTAGGTTTGAAAGGAATAAATATTTAACCAACAGAACACAAAAACACTAAGCTCAGCTCCGGAACATAGTTAATACTATAAGGGAAAAAACAATTTAATTATATATTTATGAATATGTATGCATATATATCTACATTATTAGGCGCCTGGTTACTATATCATAAGATCCTTTCAAACTGACTATGAGATCAGATGGCGATGTGTGGAGTTATCCCTAGATTTTATTACTGTTATTCTTGTAATACTGACTGCGTCGTTGGTCGTGTTGGTTGCAGATGCGACTGCCGATCGAGAGGTCCCGGGTTCGATTCCCGGGTCGGACACTACAAAATTTTCTAATTTAGATTTTCTAGTAGTGGTTCGAAGTCTGGATATGTGCCCGAGGCATGGCAATGGGCTCACCACCTATTACATAGTGGGACGTAAACGTAACCGGTGAATCGTGGGAATGTTCTGCATTC
>DWEI01004453.1:0-11668 GCA_018245875.1 Mysoria ambigua
CCTCGCAATAGATTATCGCGTGAACCAATAGTGCCCGAGAGGCGATCTCTCCAGCAACACGAGGGCCCTCGAGGCGCCTTCAGAAGGCAAACGAGGAACGTTTTAGACTTCAATAACATGCCAACGGGGCCAAGGCTAAATATTTTCATAACACACTCTGTGTACATTGTTTCAAATTTTTTTTGTGTATGTATGTTTACATTTCTCTTTTTACCAGTACCATGTTTGTCATGACTGAGGGTTATAATTGTTTGTAAAATGCTTCTGAATGAACTTTTGCTTCCAACATTTTGATTGTGAACGTCAATTGAGTTCATTTTTATTATGTTATGGTGCATAATGTGGTGGTCGATAATTGCAGTATGCTCTAAATTTAAAGGAAAAAATATTTTTTATATCCTTTTTGTGGTTTACGTATCATTATTGCCATTTGTGAGATGCTAGAATTCCACATGATGCACGACTTATGTAGCCCCTATTTGAATGAAAGTCCTAACGGAAATATCATCGCTGCGTGGTCTACAAAGGGTATAGTATTTTAGGATCCTATCCATATATGTCAGCATCTCTTATAAAGCAGCGTCAATACTGACAAAGTCTTCGCCCTCAAAACTGCTCACCGAGATCCTTGTGATTTTGAAGGACTGACGTTTCAGCACTAGGGGAAAGATAAATCCAGCCAAGAACAAAAAATTTTGGACAATCCGACAAGGCAATTCATGTTAGGATACTACTGAAACGTAGGTACTCTTGGTCAAAAACATGGCGTAGCGTGGTGCATCATATGGCTTTAGCTTGTGAGAATTCTGTTTAAAATGGTCTATACTTGTGTGATGGCAGGGAATTCATGATAGATTTCTCTATATAAACAGTGCCAGAATGAACAGATCTGGCATTTTTGATATAAAATATTGTCAACTAAAATAACGTAAAATTGGTCATAATATAAATGTTAATTGTGACCATTGTCAAAGACATTTCAATAAGAGAAAGAACTGATTACTAATCCACTACGTTTCAGTCACTCCAACCGTAGCTGTGATCTTTGTTCCTGAAACAAAGTAGTGTTCTTAGATAAATAACTATTAGTTACTATCAAAGCACCTCGTGCGAACGATAGGAATCAGGTCATTGCGGCCACGTACCAGTAAATAATTATTGTCCCCTACAATCTTTTACATTGCAAGGAGAATTGTTAAGCTATGGAAAGACTGAATTGGAACAAAGCGGTGCCAAGATTGCTGCAAGTCTGCAGACTCTAACAAACGTTAGCCGTAAAACTTGGCAATACAAAATAAAAATGCCAGTTCATTGTTCCTGTTCTCATTTTTATAACAGTTTTTAATATGCGTTAGCTTCATTTGCCACGAGGACTTTTCATTTGACGAACAATTTTTCAAAAGATCTTTAGAGATGGGTACCTCAAGAAACTTGCGCTTAAATTATAATTAGTATAACCGATGACTATTTTGTCGTTAGTTTCAATTGGCGATATTTTCCACTTCCGCCATCAACAAAGCTAATTTTATTTGTTGAAAAAAAAACCTAATTTCACGCCTATAATCCTCGAAGAGGTAGAAAGAGGAATGCAGAACGCTCCCACGTTTCACCAGTTACTTTTACATCTCATTATGGAATTGGTCGTGAGCCTTTTGTCAAGTATCGGGCACATTTCCAGAATCTGAACCACTACTAGAAATTGTAAATAAAAAAAATTGTAGTGTTCGATCCGAGATCAGACCCAGGAACACACTTGCAACCAACACACCCAAAGAACATTTGAAGTCAATTATTTGATGAAAAAATAGTAGAGTAAAGGAGTTTAAGTAAAAATTTTAACGGTCAGGGGTATTTTTTAAATAATTTCCCTTTCCACCATTCAATAAAAACAAAAAAGGAATGTTTCTTATGATTTAAGGATCATACAAGGTATTTGGCTGGTCTTTTAATTTAATTTATGCAAAAAAGTATATCATTTAAGACATATTTAAAGAATGAATAATTTTCCTTAAATTCTCTTCGCTGGCTTTCTTTCTTTTGTATACCAAATATTGAAATCGCTTGCAAATATTTCATGGCATGTCACAACAAGCCAAAGTTTAGGCAAAACATGCCTCGCTTGACATGAAAAGAAGCAAAATCCTCCGTAAACATTACTTAAGGAAAAATACGGAAGCTTTTTGCCGATAATTGACTGTCTGGTTATAAATTGGAAGGAACTTTTACGAGGAAAAGAGCCAAATTTATGGTCCTGTACCGGAGACAAATAATTTTAGTGCTCCGCATTGCGATCTTGAAGAGTATTTGGCTACAAGTAGTAAATGTCATACATATGTTAGACAAATGTATGGATATTCAAATATTATCTTTCATATGTCGTAACAATTACTTAAGAAATATTTTACGTAACAAATTGGTCGTAACCAGTTGGTATATTGTTATTTATTGCAAAAAATTAACGAACCCTCTCCAAAATTTATTTCATATATTAATATTATCTTTGTTGTCTCGTTCGTGAGCTTAGAAACCCTTTATGTATATAATATCTTCATCATCTTTATCTTTCAGAAAAACGTTTCCGGAAGATTTCTTTCCGTTGTCAAAATAGAGTTTCTTCTTAGAATGCTTTAGTCTATCACGCTGACCAAGTAAGAGTTTGAAAACTATATTACATGAGTTACTTGTTACGTAAAATATTACTTTTATTTGAATAATGTTGTGTTTATTCTAGACAACAAAAAATACAATATGCTTGAGGACATAATTCTTAATTACATGTAATAATAAGACATTAAAAATCTAAAGTACTATACAGTACTTAAAACAGAACCACAGGTGCTTAACTGCGCCAACAATGCTGACGAGAAACACAGAATTGTAAATGGGCAATCATTTCTCGGTTCCAGTCGAAATAGCGTCATAAAATCCGACATAAAAATTGTTGCTGTTAGCAAATAAAGTTAAAACACAATAAACATAAGGGACCAGAAACATTTCGCCATACCTCACAATAAAAACGTCACAAGATGGTCCGAAACATTATGTACGTGATATGAAAGATGATTATTAAGAGTAGTATAGTTATACTATAACAAGTCTTATTACCTCGGAAAAAATACACATTAATATATTACACTCAATATCACAAGCGATAGTTAAGCTAATAATAATAATCATGGGAAAGTTTCATTTAGCTGAAATAAAAAAAAATGCAAATAGATTCGAAAAGCTAAGGGCAAATAATTAAAACCCTAATAACGTTCATAGTAACATCTGTATGAGAAAAATACATGTAATATGGATCTGACACATTAATGTTATATGAATAGTACAGCTCAAAAATATTAGTAATAAAAAAATAGTCTTCGAAGTCTCGCTCACGAAACATCCGGTTACCATGATATTTTTCAGACTGAGACATTTAAAATTGTGTATTTTTATAGCACACAGGTTTGCCATTAGATATCTCGAAGACTTTGGACCATTAGATATTGTTTTTAAATGTGTCATGATTGATACAAACTGTTATATAAACCGGCTTGACTCACGTTGACCGTTTCTGGATGATCTGACTAGTTTCGGGTCCGTGGCTATGGGACTAGTCTCCGTCGCAACCTCATTGCAGTCAGTGGGATTTCATGAAGAAGTTACAGGTTCGAAACTAATGGGGACATTCATTACATTTTATTTATCGTATTTCAAATTGCCCTTTTGGATTTAATCTACATTATCACTTTAAACATTGTTTGTGATATATTGTGCATATTTCGTTATCTGCTTATGTCATCACGGTTTCTGGTTTGTTTGCAGTTATAAGAAACATTTAGTCCATCAGTCATGTAACGGTATACACTACTCATATTTATTCAATCCCCACTCAGATTCGCGACTATAAATTGAAAGATTACAAAGAGTGTTCACTCATTTACATTAAATCCACATCAAAGTATTTTTAGGTAGTCATTTACCAGCCTCTGTTTTTGGAGTACTGCACAATCACAAGTGAAACCAATTTAATTTTACCGTTTGTGTAAAGATAATATTAGCTTTCTCATTGACCTACATTTGGATAATTAGTATTTGTTTTTTTTTTCTAGCGAATATTGAAGTTGAAAGTAAATAGTTAGCGGGCGCCGCTCGCTAATTGAAAATAATTGAAGGATAAATTATATTTCTAACTGCTTGTAACGAATGCTATATTTAATTATAAGAAACAATCAGTTTCGGTCGCGATGTAAAAGAAAATAAAGGTGATATGATAAATATATAAAAAAATATAAATATTCGCTCACCGCGCAGTTGAAAAATTTTAGCTCATTGACTGAAATACGAATGGAGCGATATTAAAATGGAAAGTCCTATTTTTAATTAATCTAAATACTTTTAAGTAATCCGCTGTGATATCATCTAACTAGAAATTGATATAGTAAAGCGATTAACACGCTTAATTGGATGTATTAAACAAGATTTCCTAAAATAATAAAACATATTAACATAATGTTTTACCTTATGATAATGCGTCCAGCCCGGTTCTTAATTAAAAACAATATTTTACTACGATAGTGACACATCATAAAAGTGGTTTCCTGATATACGCTTTGTATACACAGGTTCTTTAAATTGTGGTCACGAAGCGGGTCAGTAACTTATTAGTTAAATATTGGCAGGCTAATATCGTACACACAGTGTAAGTATACTCGTATGCATTTGCTCCGCTGATATACACGGACAAAAGGAATAGAACGAAGTAATTTTTAGCAGCAATCAAAGAAAATAAAATTATAAAATGTCGTGATAAAAACTACACATCTTAGAATTCTTCATTATTTTCTTCGACGCATGTGAAGTCTAACAGTCCGTCCTTAGAATGGCAAATGACCTTAACTCTTTTCGGAACATTATGAGCTTTAACCATGATGTCGTTGAAAAAAATCAGGTAGATAATATTATATGTCCTTCTAAAATTTTTCGTTGAACTTCAAACAATTTAAATAACATTTAAATTTTGTTCCACAGGTAAGTCTCGACCAGTCGATGACACAGCCAAGGAGGACCCATGTCTTACTGGTAGGCCTCTTGTGTTATATATTGAAACATTAGTTTTCATGTATTCCTAGAAATATGCTACAAAATCTCAAATATTCCAAACATTGGTAATGTTATTTTCATTTGTTTCTTTTGGTACACTTCTAACTAATAAATATAGAAAACTGCAATATATATGTCAACTAAGCTATTCTTCTACAGAACTTTGTATATATTGTGTATATTATTCACGTCGCAGATTCATCCCACGATACATTTCTTCAGCATCACACACTATGGCTCTAACATAAAATACAGTTTGAATTCGAAAAGTTGAAAGTATTGCATGTCTTGTATTCCTATAGTAATGTATTTTTGTTGTACCTACTTATGTATCTTTGAAATTGTATTTTAAGCCGAATCAAAATCTCTTGCCAAACTCAATTTCTTTCATATTTAAACTTATGCATTCTTATGTGGTTACTACATATTTCCATTTTTAAAGAGAAATTTAAAAAGTGATCTATGGACTGATAAACATTGGATTGGTCTTCGTCTTTAGTTAATTTTGTCGCAAATAACAAAACTTGTCTATGGACTGTACTTATAATGGTATGTTTATGTTATAATTATATAATGTTATTTTTATGAAGACCAAAATTTACCACGTAATAATATGTTTAATAAATAAGGAATAAAATATTTTGGATACGTACAAAATACATTCTTTCGATAAAAAAACAATGAGTTAAACAAAAAAATGTCAAACATGTGTTTATACGCATACTGATGACCGTCGGTATATATTTTCGGTATTTTAAGTTGTCTTCCAAAAAAAATTACACGACAAAGAATTCCAATTTCAAATATTTACGCGAACAGAGCGAGTAATGTTTTCAGGGAAAACGTCTTAGAATAAATTCGGCAATTTACACAGGACAATCTGGAGCATAAAGAATTTGTCTTATAAAAAACTAAAAACTATAAATAAAAGCAACTATACTAATGATCACATAATATTATAAAATAATTTCTCACGTTGACATAGTTTTCTAAGCCCTGCAAACTATCAAAAGCTGGTTAAATCAATATTTCTTATATGAAATTAAAACAACGTCTCGCGAAAGTAAAAGCATACATTGTTTTGAAACCTAATACGTAAAATCCAGCTAAAAATATTTTAAAATTATATCATTGTAACAATAACACTATACTTACACGTAGTACAACAAAATGTTTTAGAAAAATTCCACAATTTTGTTATTATTACAGGCGAACTGAGATAAAGAACAGGTATTTTCGTCTTAGAATTATTGGCAAATCGATCTCCTGAAAAATCGTACAAGGACGGCGAATTCTTCAATTTAAAGGAAAAAGGAAAAGAACTTTCAATTTTTATTTAGTAATTTACATTTCATCATTTTTTGGTTTGCTTATTTCATTTTTGCCGTTTTCATAAACTAATACGTAACATTAAAATCAAGATGATAAATCGTGTACACCGTTTCGCTCGCCGCCGTCTGTGGTGTGAGGCAGCTAATATAAATTTCATGAGCGAGCTATCTGCGCGTTGTTGTTTTATTAAAAGAAGGTTGTTCAGACCTGATTCATATTAAAAGTCTATGTACTCACACCGTTGGTCACATTACTTTGATCCAGTGCCTGGCCAACGAGACTTCTTTGAAGATGATTATCATTCTACTGTACTATATGAGTAGGAGGATCCCAGTTGGAATTTTAGAAGGATGTACGTATATCATCTTCATTCCAATAGTTACAATAAAGGTTCTTTTAAACGTAAAGCATAGTGTAAATCAATTTTAATAAACAAATATGTCTCACTAACTTGAACTCTGTAAGAAAATTGTAATGAATATAAAATGTTGCATTCTTGCTACAGAACGGTGTGAACGCGCCAGAACGAATATTCTGAAGTTTCCTGTTACTTATTAAAAGGTGCCTTGTAATTCAGCTCTTGTAAGACGAGTCTGTTCGAACGCGAAATACAGTTTAATCAAATCAGTTTAATAATAATTAAGCGTGCCTCCATAGCCGAGTGAGTGAACTAATGAACGAGATCATTAGTTAAATCTCGTGTAATAATCACGCGTAATTACTGGAGGATTAGTGCGTCAGAAATTATAGCGATTATATTTGACAATGCCCCGGGCGGAAATTGGATTTCTAGCAAGGTAGGTACATATTCTCCTTAACTTGTAACCTCGCGGGCTTTTGCATGATATTCGTAGAACAAATTTATTTTGTTTTATAAAATAACTGCAAAATTTGACGTTAACTGAAATAACTTATGAAATGATGATGCTAAAATTTCGCTTACACATTTGGCATCGTAATACTTATTTTATTTTAAAATACAAATACATACAACTGATGTACTATATTATGTGATATAATGATAATATGATATGTACGATGATAATATGATGTCAATACGCAAAATAGACTACAGTTGCTTAATTTCAGGTACGCTTTTATCAAATACTTCTTCATGCTATGAAGAAGAATTTAATAAAAGCGTCCTTTAATATAATCTTATATCGCGTATAATCTAACGTGGTGTAAGTTTAATTTGAGACGTTGCCATTATCTCCGTCGCCGGTGTAACGTGCAAGTAACAAGACAATGTCCAACATGGACGTATCTAGATTCAATTTGTGCCACGAACGTCGCCCTCAGCAATTTTTCCGTACGAATGGGAGACGAAAAATTATTGCTAGTTCCCTATTGTGGTTCGATCCAATCAATTTTACAACCCAAGGTTCAGCGTTTCTATTGTGCTCGCACTCGAAGTGTGCGGAAAGTATAAAAGGTCATTTTGGCCCTATAATTTAGTTTTTCGAGAACTTTTTGTAATATAATTCACAATTGGACATGCCATTGTACATTTGCTATGGAAATGTATTATTATGTCTGCACTGTTTGTTCTGTGTGTAATATGGTCAAAAGACAAATGTTATGTTGACAATAAACAGCATTGACAGGGTACTCGACGTGCAGTGGCCACTATAATCCTCAAAGAATTAATCTCATTTCAGGTACGATTAATGTTCTGCCCAAGATTGCTTGTTAACGTATTGAAATAAAGTATGCGAAATTTTCAAAAGGAATTCAGAAGCGTTTGATAATTCGACTCGTTTTCATTTAACATTTTATTGCTTTAGACTACTCGTAGTATAGTGACGAGATTTTTCTGTGGTCTTACACTCCACTATTGGGCATATTCACGCTGTGCAAATGCAAGCGGGCGGAGAACGTTAGTACATTCACATTTAAAATGCCACCGAACGGGATTTGACGCAAACTTTAAATTACATATTTATGAAAAATGGAGCTGGACTCATGTTGCTCCTTTATTAAATATTTGCATTGAATTGCATTAAACTAAGGCCTTCATTCACGCTTACAAATGCAATGACAATAGCATGATGACACTAGCAACAAAAACCACTGCTCAGTGTGTCAGCTCAACTCATTGCTCAACTTCCACCAACTCACCACGTGTAGGTCTTGACATCTCAACACTCGCCAGGCCTATAAACGGCTCGTTGGCAACGGCACGTCCATAGGACATATCCATTATATCCAAGTTATATTACATAAAACGTCGATTGTCCCCGATATCATTCAGCCAACTTTCCCTATGGCATTTTGTCCAAGTTCTAACTCCTCAAGTTATATTTTCTTTCAGTTCGTGTCGTCGTTACTGGGGATCGTGACTGCGCTGATTAATTCATTGGAGTGGATGGAGGGCCATTGTTTCCCCTTTTTTTTTTATTCACTCGTCTCGCGATCAAACCGCCAGCGATGAGCTATTAATAGGGTATAAAGAGAACCATACAAAGAGAGTAACAAATGTAGCCGAAGCGCAGTCTGTAAGGGTAGGTATTTTTCTCTTCGTAGAGGCGATAGCTGATAGTGAGTGAGATGATAATATATGAGTGTAGTGCGGATTTCGACTGTTCAGTGCAGTGAGCATATCCTCCATGGTATTTTCCCCTCGGTCTTACAAAAATGGTATCTAAAGTAATAATATCTAAAATCAAAGGTAGAATTTTATTAAAAGACTGTCAAAGAGCGTCAAAATATTGCTATATACAATTCACATTTGTGTTAGGTTATTGCAATAACGTATGAAAAATACAATTTTTGGGTCGACTTTTTGTATTGTGACATTACGCAATAGTGTTAACTATTGCCATTTTGATAACAGTAAAGTGATTATGGCTAGAAAGTATAACTAAAGTTGAACTTTTCTTAATTTGCCGAAAAAGTTTGGAATTTTCAATTGTGAATTATTACACAATGCTCAGTGTTATTCTGTTGCAAATTTTTGTGGAGATGAAATGATCGCAAGTTACTCTCATTCGCTACAACAAGTGCCGCTAGTTTATTTGGCTGTATTAATTATTTCGTGATATATTGTATCGTAACAATGAAAATACATTGTACTCCACACGAATGTGAATTGGTCCAATTTTATTCCTCTTTTATCGTTGCATTATTAAATAAGCTTTTTCTTCTCAACGGCTTACTAACAACTCCACGCAAAAGGTAACTTTCGTTAATGCGTTGCATGGGTGAGTTTTGAAAACGTACTCGCCTTTAAATTCTTACAATATCTCACAAAACATTAATATACAACTCCATTTGTAACTACCTTTATATAAACTACATTTGGCCATGGAAATAGAAAAGCTTAACATGAGAAAATATTCACCAAGTGTGTGATACAAGTTTCACGAAACGCGTAAAACGTTAGATCGGATTGGAATACATTTGGTATTCTCACATAGAGCTATATAGCGCGAGGCTCCCGGCTGGCTTCCCTTGGTTATTTGTGCATTTGTATTCAGATGTATGGAAGCATAGCGACGAATTTTTCTCGAATAGTTACAAGCATATGCGCATGTGTACTAGTCGATACGATTTTTATATAATCCAGTGCTGTCAGATCTAACTTTGTTGAAATGTAAACTTAAGATAATATAGAGGTAAACTCCAAATTACTCTATCAAAGCTAAATGGCTGGTTTATGAACGGATTCAAATGAAGAGATGGTTGAGATTTTGTGATGTTATTTTACATTATTTTTCAAGAAAAAAATAACTCTTAAGTGGCAATATCTCAGACAGGAATGTATGCTTAGCAAAAAAAACCATTATAAGACTGCAAAAATATGAAAAAGGTTACAATACGCAAGAGGTTTAATCCCGGCGATGTTCTGTAAACATTCATATTTTCTTCCATTTTTGTAGAAGCAATACAAAATCCTCCATACAATTTTTCGACATCTAACAAAAGGCAAACCTGAAATATCTTCAAAGATTTTATTGTTCAAACTCGGAACTCAATACATATTTACATATCCTCCGAATTGGTATTTGTTGGAATATGAAACAGTATGAACCTACCACGTTTGAAAACTGTGAGTGGCTAACACCTACTGCTGACGTCAGAATAAACTCATTCCCAGACAATCTTAACTCCACAGCGGAGGCAATGAAAATTGAACTTTTTGTCTATGAAATAAGACTGTATTTCACGGATAGAGAGGTTAAACCCGAAATGAGGTTGGGCTGCGTTGGCGTTGAGAACGTTACTTTGTCCAGTGATGTAAGAGTTTTGAGGTCGGAAAACTCTTATTTTTAATTGACGCTGAATGCGGGGACATGTCCGGAACACAATGTCACCAGTCACATCACAACGGTTATATTATTGACACGAAATATTGTATCTGGTTACGTCACAAGCAATATGATTAGGGTTATGTCAAAAGTCTTGAAATAAAGAGCCGATTTGAATGAAACAAGTACAGTAACTTTTTAATTGGGTTTTGTTATTTTGATTGAAATAACATTTTTGACGAATCTACGTCTTGATATTTTAATGCTCCTGTTGAGCTCCTGGTAATCTTTCAGACTCCAAATTCAGACATGAACATAAAATTACCATCTCTACTTTGTACATACTTTTGTTATTTTACTAGAAGTCAAGTGCTTCGTTTTCCTGCAGGACAAAACTATTGTTTATCGTTAGAAGAAATTTCTATTTAAACTAAAACCTAACTTCGCGCCTGTAATCCCCGAAGAGGTATGCAGAGGAATGCAGAACACTCCCACGATTCACCATTTACGTTTAGTTCCCATTATGGAATAGGTAGTGAGCCTATTGCCACGCATCGGGCACATATCCAGACTCCGAACCACCACTAGAATTCTAATTAGATTTTCTAGCAGAGAATTTTCTAGTTAGTAAATTTAAACTAAAAATATAGATACTCGATTTTAAGAATTGGTGTAAAAATTTTGTACGTAACGATATTTCATTTTTCTTTTGTTTTTTCTACAAAAATATTCTTTTATTAATTTCATCCAAGATTGACAAAGGTTCGCCCACGAGACCAATACTAATTAAGACCTGTCGCTTTTGTATTAAATTATTTTACATTGTGGAATTATTCATCTGTGTCGCACGAGATAATTTTGTGCTTATATGTATTAGCGCGGAATAAATACTTATTGTTTTAACTGTTCCCTACAGATCTAAGTACGCTAAAATGCCGCAAAACATGTATCGGTGACATGTTAATGAAACGTGAAAATAAACCAAAAGCTGGATGAAT
>DWEI01004454.1:0-11666 GCA_018245875.1 Mysoria ambigua
ATTTATGTCTATGATAATAAAAGCCTTTTATTAAACTTTATCTAATTTAACTTTATTTAACCAATTTCTGTAAAGTTGCATATAGTAAATTATTTTTTGAAAAATAACGTCATAAAGAAGTTTCACTTCTTACGAGTGTACGCTAGTACACGCACACATTTTTATGTTGTTTTAGAATAAATAATTGATAATTACGAAATGAAAAACACGCTACGACTATTTTCCTTATTTGCGACAATAATGATAATACAATACTCCCGCCGACAGTAATGTTATATATAGTTTGAGCGGTACATGTTTGGGTTCAATCATTTCAAACTAACGAAAACTACATATCCAGACACCAAACCATTACTAAAAATTTTGTAGTGTTCGACCCGTGAGTCAAACCCGGGACATGTCGATCGGCAGTCGCACATGCAACCAACACGACCAACGAGGGAGTAAAAATAATTTTATTTTACTAAAGAAGTGAGGGTATGTAAATTCAATGAGAAATCCATCAAAAACAGCAAAATAAGTAAATAAACGTTAGTTATCAAGTAAGTATACATAATATGAGACCTCTTACCTCGAAATATTGTACACAAATCACCAATGAAAACAGGTAAAAAAAAACTATCGCGTAATTTTGACAGTACTCAATCCCCTGACGTAAACATTCAAATTTGCCAATTTTTTCTAGTACGATCGAGATGTTAGACAAGAAAGACCACTTTTGGCACTTCTATCGCCAAATTTAAAGTTAATTCGTCGCTGTCCCTAGATACAAGATGTGCCACGATACCCGGTGCGACCCACATTGGTATCTCTTCTCGTTGTCTTTATCTCAACATAGGAAAAGATCATCGTTATTAGCATCTTCAATACTTTTATCGTTCTTCTGTTAAACAAGAAATTCCGTTCAGAATGGTTCAGAACGGTTTCGACCACAACTATGCTGGCTGGATCTAGGTTGGACCTAACATGTAAATAGACGGGTGTTCCTAAAATAAAATATGTGTGTCAATAGAAAATCAAGTATAATACCAGCTTCGGGCATCAAAGTATATTGTTTCTCGCCGTCTAACAGGGTCACGGTCAAGCGCGAGTCGCGCAGGCCTTGCACCACCGCTATCATGCCTCCATTTTTCGCCATCCTTATAAATCACATGGACGGTATGTTCTGTAACATGAAACAATTACAATACAGCTTTCCTTTGCAAATAATCCTAATAATTTTAATAATAGCCGGGCTAAGTCAAACTTTACTTAAGTGGAAAATAGCCACCTGGTACGATTTATCTACAATGCTCTCCAACTAGTACGGGACCTGACGTGACACTATATTAAACTCGATGCCTTATAAATGTAGCAAGACGAGGTTACCGTGTGATTAACGTTATATTATGCTAGGACGTTACAGTAGCGTTCCACCTCACATTCATTTTCATTAACCGGAACGTGGAATAACAGCAGTCGTGCCGGGAACAGCCCTGCCAGTCCGCAACGGGTGGCAACGGCCTGGAATAGAATGAATGAATGAATGTAACTAAGTCTACTTATTTTGTACCTAATGTGTTTTTCATATCTACATATAATACAACGACATCTGTTGGTGGTTTATTGTCAATTTATAAAGTAAAAGTAGGTCCTCATTGGTCGTGTTGGTTGCAGGTGCGACTGTCGATCGGGAGGTCCCGGGTTTGATCCCGGGTCGAACACTACCAAAAAATTCTAATTTAAATGTTCTAGTAGGAGTTCGGTGTGTGGTGATGCATGGCAATAGGCTGACTACTTATTCCATAGTGGGACGTAAACGTAACTAGTGAATCTGCATTCTTGTGCCTACCCCTTCGGGGATTACAGGCGTGAAGTTACGTAAAAGTACAAAAACCGTTTAATATTTCATAATACTTATGTATATGGACAGAGCAATTGAAGTGATCGACTTACATTTCACACTTAAAATAAATAAATTTAGATAGTTTACAAGAAATTTGAATGTAACTGAAATTTTTACTTCTTACACTGTCAAATAATAGTTATCAAATCTGACGTTTTTATAATTCTTCTAGAAAAAGAAAAAGTTTTGCCAGATGAGTAAGATAAGAAAGACTGTTTTATTTTAAAAGTTATCAAATGTTCTAAATGAAAAAATATTTATATAATATTTTTAGCATTATCAAACCTCTATGTGTATTATACTTTTTTATTTGCTATACATACAAACCGTAGGCTGAATCACACACTGCACTGCCATATCTGGAAAATTGCAAAAAAACTATCCACGACGCCATGACAGGTCACGTGATGTAAATTTTTGTTGGGCATGCGCGATCAAGAAATATTTTCTGACTGATTTTGAAACGACGAGAATAAGTCTGCGAAGAAAACACAAATTAAAATCGTCAATTGTGTTATTGCATCAGTAATAGTTATCATCGCAAGTGTTAGTGTGTTCCTTGAAGTCCAAGTTCAGTGTTTTCGAATAGGTGGTGTCTAGTGGTAGTGATTATTATTTTTGCATTGGATCACAAAGCCTGTGGTTCTTTTGGTGCTGATTGGTAATTATGTGAGAAATTCGAGATAATAGTAAAGTGCAACTAAATACAACATTCTAAGAGACGCTAGTATTAGTGGCGAATATTCTAGCCAATGACAGATTAATTTTGTATAGTCGTGTCCGTACATGCAAAGAATAAAAATGCCATCTTTTACTTGGTTTTAACTCTCCTCAATATTGCTAAGTAATAGTTTTGTTGGTTAATGAGGCCAATTTCAATAATTTTACATGAAACTACGTGTAGGCATATATTTTATTTCGCATCCTTTATTGGCCTTATATGATGACATCATGCAGTACGTAGGTACATAAACAATATATAGCATTGTCGTGTTGTGACGGGCCCCGGCTGTACGAATAGGGGTTACGGTCTGGGCCTTGCGTTATGTATGTCATTAATTCAATACATCCGTTTTTTTGCTTTCTACATCACATTATGATGATGTTTCTTCAGTTAGATTGAATGGAATCCCAACAGCCACACCTACATCTTCTGCATAACAGCAAGTACTTAATATTAGAGCTTTTAACAAATGTTTGTCCTACCATAGTTAGGGGTTAATACTAGTGTGTTTTTAAGTTGTGTCAAATATTTTTAAAACATCCACACAATACAGACAATAATTCAATTTTAGTCAAATCATTCTTCTAGATGTTTCCTTGGTTAAGGTTAGATTTGTAATTTTCCTGAACTTCTGCATAATCCTGTGTATTACTGAATCATATGTGAGGAATAAGTCATCTAACTATATTTTTATATCTATGCCAAGGTAATAAATTTTTATAAGGAGTGACCAGTATCATCACATACTTTTTCCACATTATGTACCTTTGTTCCAGCTGTGGAACCATAAAAGTATTGGGAAAAGTAAGGGTTGTATATCTATACTGTGAAGGGGCTGAATTGACCATTGCTGGGCTATCATTGCTTTCAATCCATGGCTCCCTGCCACCATGATAACTTTATTGTTTAGTGTAATATCTAACTCGCACTAACAGCAAGTCACAGTCTTTGGACATTTTTCTAAATAAAATAAATCCATCGTCAACATCATCTTCAGTTGCCTTCAGTGCACTGCTGTACTGAAGGTATTCTAATAGCATGGCCTTGAGCTACATTTTCAGTTCCTTCATTTTGCATACATTGTCACCCTACCTAATTGGATGGCTTAGGTACACTTCTTATATGTGATATTTATCCCAAAGCACATATATTTTACTCGATTTAAGCCTTGTAACTTTATATTACGTTTTATTGACTGCTTCATTGGTTGTGTACGTTGCAAGTGTGACTGCCAATTGGAAGGTACCGTGTTCAATTCCCAGGTCATCCGCTACATAATTTTCTATTTTTGATTTTCTAGTAGTGGTTCGGAGTCTGGATATGTGCTTGATGCATGACAATAGGCTCACCTATTCCATAGTGCGATATAAACATAACTGGTGACATGGCAGTGTTCTGCATTCCTCTGCCTACTTCTTTGGGGATAACAGGTGTGAAGTTATGTTTTTTTAGATTATGTTAAAGGTATTGGTTGTCCATTGTATCACTTTATTTAAATTTTTTTTTTTCCTTAGCTTCCTTTAGTACTGAACATCACATTATGAAATAAACAAATGTATGTATGTGTTACATAATTTAGTTTATCTCATAAATAAATATATTAAGTAAAGAATTTCAATTTAGCTTGTCACTATAATAGCTAAGCCACCACTCTGTGCCCATTAAGTTAATTGACTGACAGTTGTATGAAGTGTACAAGTTGCAAGTACAATATAAAGGTTAATTGAAGTTGGTCAGAGAGAAAGTTACAAGTGTCCACAGAATGCTGCTAATGTGCACCTTATAACTTGTCAATCATGTTCCATACTTTCAAATGGATCTAAATATTTCTGTTATTTTATGTTATAAACAATTTTACTCTGGTGGTTTAGAAGTAATTGTCCCATTTATGAAGCCCAGCGGTCAAATCTTATGCCAGTAAAATGTATGGCATACTACCTGCCATATATATGTATAGCACATCATCTGTAGTCCCCAACGAGGTGGGCAGAGGACTGTGGTACACTCCCTTGTTTCATTGGTTATGATTACCTTTCATTACAGGATAAGGGGATAAGCCTCTTGCCATTACAAGGGCATGATTCCAAATTTAGGACCTTTACTAGGGCTGTGTAGTTAGAAAAGCAAAATATTATGTCATCTGGGTATTGAATACTGGACTTTTCAATCAGCAGTGGCTCTGGCAGCTACTTAAGTAACAAGGCATTCAGATAATCATAACTATAGTACATCGTGCATCCTCAGACTGGCTGCAGAGAGATCTGAACTGAACAAAGAAACTATGAGAGATGAACATATATTTTACTGTACAAGAATTATAGTTGGCAATAACCTGAATATGCATTACTTTAATGCCTCATGATTCATGACATGTAGGTGGCAAGTGACAGTTAAAACTAAGGTCAGTTGGTTTTATTGCATTTGTCCATGAGATAAAAGAAATATTATCTCTTGGTAATCAGAATATTAAATGAATAACATGGAAAGTAAATAAATATTGATAGTTTATCAGGCGATCATGTTTTTCATGTTTGGTACTTTTAAAATTTAAATTTTATAAAGTCACTGCTCATTGAAAGGTCCTGGGTTTTATTGCTTGGGTTGTCACAAATATGTAGAATATCAAATATTGTTTGATGGGCATATCCTATCAGCCACACTCATGCCCTAAAACAGACAGTCAATAATAATTATGAAATTAGATCAAATCTTCAGATATTTTCTGGTTGCGCTCTTGTGATTAAGGAAATTAATCTTTAAAAAAGGGTCAGTGTATGGAGACAGTGATAAATGTAGAAACAGAACATTTGGTCTGTCAGGATATGTTTTAGGTATTTGGCAATTCCTTTTGACTATATAAATCAGGCATAATTTTGTTCAGAGGTATGGGTGTTATCTTATCTATAATATCTGCAAAATTATTGCAAAGACCTTTGTAATATCAGTACTTAGAGAATTATGTGACTGATAGCCGAATGGTGTAATTTTGTTTTTTAGATATGATGTCCTCAACTTGTGACATAAATAGGGTAATCTGCAAAATGTATTTATAGTCATTTATTTATCTCCGCTGCTTCCGTAATATTGAAATTGTCTGTGGTCTGGTACAATGTTTAACACACGCACAGTTGCTGTGTCAAAATTACTTAACCTTAAAATGTTGTATTCCATATTACATGTGGGATTCCATCCTCACACCTCACGGCGCAGTGAGAGAGTGCTGAGCACCACATATCTGTGTCCATGTGCTTGGACACATGCTTGTTCCACATTCATGTCTCACAGCATAAACACACTGGCCAGATAGACATATAACTCATACATCGGTCATCCTTTTATAACAATACATACTACTTGATAAATTGTTTATATTGTATGTCACCATTATTGTCTATATTGTTTGTCACCATTATTCATTCATCATCAACACTCATGTTTTGTTGGTGAACAATGCCCTTTTCTTGTAATGAGAACACCAACCATTTTAATGAGTAAGCAAAGTGTAGTTTGAAAGGAAATGACCATTACAGGAAACTATAGGATGTGAAGCTTTCTTCACAGCTCATAGTCAGTCTCCTTTGTAGTGAGTGTTATTTTAATATTTTGAACATACATAACATATTGAAGATAAATGGGTATATTAGGTATCAACCTTAGATTTTGGGACCAAGATGTTCTATACTTCAGCACTATATAATTAACAAACATTAACTAAATCATTGCTTTTATCACAGTGGAAGATATATCTTAAAATACATGTGTGGTGGCATTTTATTAAGTGGGTGCTATATTGACTATTGTTTAACCTGGTACTCTCTTGGTGGTATAATGATAATAATATTTTTTAAGTTATTCCCCAGAGACATTGCTGCTATTGCAAGCAGTCAAATCATTACATGTACAAACCACTCTATAGAGACACACCAAGATCAAATTTCAAGAGAAAGTTTATCCACAACCAACCAACCGACAGTAACAGCTAACGAGAATCTCTCACGGTTACAACAATGATTAACTGAGTATCATTATGAGACACATGAGAAAAATCACAATACAATGAACGTTCCAACATAGACATTAATTGCAAGAGGTGAGAGCACTCCACTTTACTAGTACTCAGGTTAACCAGGTCTGCCATTTCTGGAGAAGATATATATTGTATGTGGACTTGAACCAATGACCTCAGTGTGTGCTCACTGAGTGCCCAAGCTATCACACAACATACACATATACAGAACGAGGTGATGTCATGCGTCCAGAGCTGAATTGCAATGTTATCAGCTTCATTTTATAAACTGAACTGACCTCACTGCCAAGGAGAGTGGGTCTGACCTCATTTGTTCACACCACACTGTCTTCATCATTTACTTTGTCGTGACTATGATCAGTTGTTCACTTTCCTTGATAGATGTATACAGAATATACATGTAAAGGTACTCCTTGGTGTTCTCTTCTATTATGACTGTAATGATGGCGAGCTTAAAGTCACGTAGATCATGTAGATATGGCGAGGGATGTTATGTCATTAGTAATCATGTTCTTGTGAATATAATGAATGTTGTGAAAAGGTAACAAACAATATCAAACACAAATACATAACATAAACACTGTGTATGGGTATGAGCCAGAGCCCTGATGTGTTTATGGGGAGAGACCCAGATATTCTAAATAATCACGTCTGAAGGTGTAATTGAAAACATCTTCCAAGTTGTTCTAGACAGAGTTGAACAGAGATGGAGCAGTATAGCCACAATATATTGTTTACTTACACAATATATTGTTTACGGGGTAGGCAGAAAGCACAGAATGCCAAATATCTCTATCCTTACAGACCTGCCGCCCCTCCTCCACATTCATTACTCTTTTCATACATGAGCACCAGTTTCGGAGACTTCTGACTCCCCTGTCAGCCAATTTTTGGCTTGCTTAATTAAATCCAACAGTAATTATTGTAGTAACATCAAAAATATATTGAGCATCTTCACACACATCTCTCTGATCCCAAAGTGGGCCAGACGCTAGATTATGGTGACAGATAACATTTCCATAGAACCCACATACCATGGGGTCTCTACATGGTTCTTTAAAGTGTGTGAAGGTCTCTAGCAGATTGTGGGCTTAGGCCTCGTGATTTTGACAAGGAGATGTAGCCAGTGGTGGTAAAATAGAAGCATTCTAAATAGCTTCTACATCCTGTTAAAGGAAAATTTTATTTTATAAGTTGTTAAATTATATTTCTGAAATTTAGAACTGTAATAAAAATCTATTAATAAGCACAAAAAACTACAGAAAAGTATCTACTGCTGAAAAGTTATGTAAATTGTTTATAAATACTAATAACATTATCTGCCATTTTATTGTTTCCTGTTGTTGGCAAAAGCTGTAGGTGGCTGTAGAGGACCTAGATAAAGTTGATCTATATTTAATGTGTGTTAATGCTTCATTAGGTACATGCAAGAACCTTGCGCCAATAAAGTTTGCGCCCATTAAGATAACTCAAGCATTTCATCACGTCGTTACTTGCACTCAGCAATAATAAAAACAAATCAATATTTTTTTATGCAGTAATGGTTTGAGATAAGACCACAACCTAATATGATTTACAACCTGGATATAACTGTAAATGGTCCTTACTTATATGACTCTCGTTCCACAATGTGACATGTCAGCTACATCATGAACAACAACCCTTACTTAGCTCCACCGGTAGGCACAAGGTCCTCCTCAGAATGAGTTAGATTAAGGCCAAACACTGCCACGCTGGCCAAGTGCAGTTTGGCAGATTTTTAGAAGCACATATTAACATATGTGGAATTGTGTGACTGTATGATGTAATAATCAAAGATCTTAAGTTTGCTAATATATTCAGATACAGCATTAAACTAAGGTTGGCATAAGTTGGTTGTTTGAAGTTGGGGTCTGTAGGTTAAAGGAACACAACATGTGTCTCTGATGCACAATATTTTAATTAAAATGACTCCTATTGTCTATCATAATATTTGGTTGTGGTTTGCGGAATGTTTCATATAACATTCATATCTACCTCAATGGTAAGCTATTTCAGTTATAAAAGGGGAGGTACATATGTGGTACAAGTGTGAAACAATGCTGAGTTAACCAACAGTTACCATCATCACCTTCATCATACTCCATCATCACTATTGATCATGGGTCGTATTTTATGAACTCTCTGGCTTCATAAGTTCTCATCATCAGTAAAAACATCTCGAATTTCTCACAAAACGTTGATTTATGTTGCACCCCGGTAGGAGTGGCCAGTGACCAGCCATGTGAGTGGTGCTGTGCTGGGCTTGTCGCGTTCGGTGCATGTGCCGGCGGCTGCTGTGTGCAATGAGAGTTACATGGGTTCGGACATCCTGTGAAGTGGCAAACGTGGACCGTGACCAGTCGGCGCTCAACAACTAGCTATCAACGGTGAGTGACCATTCATACATTGTACAACTGTTGGCGGCTTTCGGCAATAGACAAGAGCAGGGTCGGAGATGTGATTGGACATGGATCATATATTCTCAGAACACACTAAATGTAAAAATGTCAAATCCAGAGATTCCTCATCATATTTTTATGATAATCCACTAAACTTATGCCACTATAACATGAAAATGTCTGGTAAATAAGCATAAGGAAGACCTGGTAATGGTAAAAATTGCCAGTCTCCTATACTTGACAATATGATCCTTCAACATAGCCTATCATAATATGCATTGTCCCCTGTGGTGTCTTGCCTCGTATGTAATATATGTAGTTTGACACAGGTAAAAATGTCATTGTAGCATTAAGCAGATGTAACCTATTCATATAAAGAATTATAAATGGACCTCTACACATAAACACGACCTTTATAATAATCAGAGTCAAATAGGTGTCGCGTGGCCCCAGATGGCGCACTACCCTCAACCGGCTACGTTAGAGGCCGCGCTGCCCCTGCTGCTGAAGCCGGACCCGCGGCTCCGGCAGCAGCTGGGCGAGCGGCTGGGCCAGCTGGTCCGCCGAGACGACGTGCCGCATGACATTGCCGGACCGCTGGTGGACGCCCTCGTCACTTGGCTGAACGCCGGTAATTTTAAGGTAGGACCATTCATTATCATTCGATCACTCTTCGAATCGGACCTCTCGTGTCCATGAAAGAACTTCGGCATAAATTCGTAGCGACACGTTACAAAGTGCTCCCAAAAATGGACCGGGGCTGAAGCTGGTGATTGGGGCGATATGAATCATGTTGTTTCCGAGAACGCGTCGAGATGCAGTTTTTTATTTACGGCTCCCGCGTCGCAGCGATCGCAGGGAAGTCATTGCCCCACATCGTGTTCAGCTTTCTGACACTGTGCAAATAGTGTCGTGCGGGTGAACCTCATTTACTAGCGCTGGCGTGTTCGGGCCCCTCTAACGAGCCCGCTTGATCCGTTCCTGTTACTCGTTTGACAATGCTCTCGCGTAAGACGCCTTGTCCTTTGTCTGGTTTCATACCGTATGCGTGGCACGACGGTCGCCTGCCTGAAACCATGTTACATATACAAACCAATTTTACGTAAGCCTCTTCAATAATTCGTCCCTCCTTGGATACCGCCTTTTGCATACATGTGTGTATGTCCAAAAGCGCCACGTTTCTCTAAAACATTAATATCTTAAATGTATGAGACGAGATAAGTATATCGGCGCTCGTTGGAGCGAGCCCCGATGTATCATACACAGTCTGATTCTTACGCTATTACTCGCCCGACACGCCCCATTGCGCGCTGGTGGACTATTCTCCAATTGGTTATAAATATCGCACGATATAACAATTTAGTACTTAGGTATCTGTCACCTATCGTAAGCACGCGTTGATTTTTTTTAAACAATGACAGTTTAAAAGGGAAAGTGCGTTTTAAGATTGATAAATAATTATCGCTTGCTGGTACGGTGAAGTAAGTGATCGTGAATTGTGAATCGTATTCTATGAGGAGAGCGCCTGATGTAGAAGACGCATGTCAAGTGTGTAATGGTACAGACAGTGGGCACTCTGCGCTCACTGCCTACCGCCCGAGAGGCCCGAGGTTAACGTGTAATGACGATAATTTAATTCATCATCACCATCATCAACCCATTGCTGTCCGTTGTCGGACATAGGCCTCGACTGAGCGATCACGCCAACAATTCCCGCGCTGGGCTTGCACTAGATTCGATTCGTCGGAGAACTTGCCGCCACGGCCGCGCGCCTCGACTTCCGCGCCGCGCCATTTCTAAAAGCGATGTATCGAACGCTTTATAAATAGTCCGCCGTCCTGCTAGATCTAGCGCGGCCAGATGGATGTCAGTTCCCGCGTGCCTCTAACAGCGCACGATCGACTCTCGTGTTGGAACGCTGCACGCGTACTTGATCCAATATCAACACGATATTATAAGTGGTGTGCCGGCTTCGCTGTGATGAGTGCGTTCGTTGGTCTCAAACACCAGTATAGCTGTTAGAAGCGATCGGGACACGAGGCGAGTGGGTTGCGCTTTTATGTTATAGTGGTGCGTTAAATGTGCATCGAGTGGTCGTGTCCATGCACTGGCTGGCCGTCGGGGGTCGTAGGTTCAATTCGCAGGACAAATACTTGTGTGATATGCAGATGTGATTGATCTGTGCGGGGGTTTACGAAAATATCCGTGTTGATAGGTATATATGAGCTGTGCACGTAGTTTATCAGTGTGCTTAACATAACGCCGGCTCTCTTGGAGCTCGCTTTGGTATCGGACGGCCGTCGCCCGTGTGGTTCGGGAGAGCGAGGTCCGGCCAGGCGAGCAGTGAGGTTGTTCAGTGCAGCCACAAAGGCCTGCCTCCTTGAAATTGCAACGCTTATAGTTAAGTTTACAATTTCTACTCTAACGCAAGTGGCCTTAAGCTGTTCGGCTTACTTTATAAATGTGATGATACTAGCCTGCAGTACGATTAGAACGTTACCTAAAATCGAGCCGCCGCTACTTCGGAGGCCTTGACATTCAGCGGAATGTCGATGTTTGATATTTTGTTTGGGTCTGATACAGACCGTGCACGTTAGCTATAGACATACA
>DWEI01004455.1:0-11665 GCA_018245875.1 Mysoria ambigua
AATATCTCTATCCTTACAGACCTGCCGCGCCTCCTCCACATTCATAACTCTTTCCATACATGCACGCCGGTTTCGGAGGCTTCTGACTCTTCTGAAAAAAAAAACTTCTCGTAATGAAAAGGATTTACATAGATCACAGGCCATATCCGTAACAAATATACTCATGATAAACTCGCATTTGTAATGATTTCTTACTATACATAAAATAATACACACGGTTATTGGTATAAAACGTAATGTAATATTTTTAAACGATTTAATAGTACATAATATTATACGTATACTACTAAATATTATTATATTATATAGTATGTACTATTAAATTTAACATTATATGTGATCATATCAACACAACTAGAAAAAAACAATATTGTAATAGAAGAGTAGCACCACATAGCGTAAAGTTGATAGATGTTACAAATTTCTTTCAATTGTCGACGGCGCGCCGCGAGGCCGCGACGATAAATCACAGGGGCGACCCCGGGCGTCCACACTCGTAACCCGTTGCACGGCGTTAGAGAAAAAAATATCGGAATGGGGGATCGGAAAATATAATTTCAAATAAAAGTCGAGTCGGAGCGGTCACAAGTTTCTTAATTAAAACTTACGTCGGCCGTCGCCGGGGGTGAGAACTTTGACCCGGAAATAAATAAATAAAGTCGGGCGCGACCACTTGCGCCACTGTCACGAGTCGCTCATTTATTTGTCTAAAGGAGTTCCGCTCAGTTCGACGGACGTGTCTCATAACGCGCCTCGAACATCTGCAGTCCGTGCGCAGGCGTGCGCTCGTGCCGCGCGCCCGCGTCTCCATTGGCGGCTTATCTCGTTACCGTTTATTTATTGCGATCTGTTTACCCAACGATAATACCCGATTGTCGGTGTCTTGAGTTATGTACAATTTTTAATCGTGTGTCTCCGCTTGCAGCACTCCATGCTGTACTTCTTCCATCACTACGAGCTGCCCGTGATACTACAGCAAGCCCAGCTCCAGCAGCTGCTGCTGCGCACTCACCACGGGATGGGGGGCATGATGGGCCTGGCGGGGATCGCGGCGCTGGCCAGTGGGGCCGCTTATCACGACGCACCGGGCACCGGCACTCAGGCGTCGCCGCCCACCACTCAGTCGACCACGCAGACGGTACAGAATACCGTTCAGTCCACAACGCAAACATCGCCGTCCGTATCTACGGCGCAAACGAACACTACGCACACGGGGGAGGTGATGGCCAGCAGAGAGAGCTCGACGGAAGCGACCGCGGGCGGCGCCGACGCCGCGCCGGCCGCCGACCGGGGCGCGCGGCGCGCGGCCGCGGCGGACGCCGACGACGCGGCGTCTCATAAAAACACGACGCCGAGCCTCGGGAGCGAGGGCGCGATAAAGATTGAGGAAGTCGAAAGAAAACAATCGGACGGCGGGCTCGAGGCGGGCCGCGACGGCGCGCCGAGGCCCGCGGCCGACGGGGACGCGGCGAGCGGCGCCCGCGCGCCCGCCGCCCGCGGCGCCGGCTCGCCGCTGGACCGCCGGCGACGCGCCGCCGCGCCCGCCGCGCCCGCCGACGCCCGCCGACGCCCGCCGACGCTGACCGACCCCACGGCACCGCTCTAATGAACAGTAACACATCCCAACACTCGTGCGACCCCAATAAGTGACATTTAAGGAGTAAATGTTCGATTGAAACTATAGGTATTGTTGCTAGAATTAATGATATCTTGCCTGGCGATGTGCAAATTGTTTTCGATCAAACTGTATTCAGACGTGGCGACGGTGAACTAACTAACGCCTGCAAAGATGAACTCGACGCTCGTTGGAATGAGGCGATCATAAAGTTAAGGCACATTGTGATCGTCTTGTTCGCTTCCTGTTGTAACATTAAATGACGCCATCTTAGGTAATAATCTTAACTCTTGGCCGTAACGTTAACTAGATGTAATAATAAAGGCTATATACATAGATGTTATTTATTAATATTAATCATTTCAGAGACAGTTAAGTTTGTTTTACGTTAGAACGCAGACGACAAATTATTTCGGATCAATCACATGTTGTAGATACAAGACCATATTATGATCGTATCCATTTCTGGACCGATTGAATTGTATATGAAATATGAAACTGCCCGCCCGGTCGTGTCGGCGGCAAGCGCGACTGCCGATCGCGAGGTCCTGGGTTCGAATCTCGGCTCAGTCGGTGTTGGATTGTTCTACCGTTCTATTAGTGGGTCGGAGCGGGAACACGGGCCCGCTGCACGGCGGTAGACTCGGCACTCGTGCTCCAGGAGGGCCTGAACTGTGGCACTGGTAAACCTTGGAAGTGTACTACACTCTCTGCCTACCTCCTCGGTGTTTGCAGGCGTGACGTTACTTGTGAAACTACTTCGCGTTTTGTCTGTTCATAGCTACTTTTGTATTTGATTGATTAATAAAAGAATTAATAAAAGAGGTTTACAAATTTTGTATACAAGCATACTTCATAACAATTTGCCTTGGAACACACCTTTATTGCAACCAGATATATCGCGTTAATAGGCAAGTTATCTTTAGAGCCAATCAAATAAACGAGTTCAATAATATCTTATGATTCTGTTTGCTCATTAAAAATGGAAAGGAAATTTAATAAATCGTCCTGTAGGATTTCAGTCCGCCGAAACCTAAAGGCTTGCGATGACCGTTCAAACATTGGATGGCAAGGTGATAAGGCCCGGAACGCATTTTACCTCTGCGTTATTTTATATGATGTCTCGTTGGTGGACTGTCGTGCGGTGGAGGCTGGCAGCCTGTCATTCGTCGTCTGCGATCTCATTGAATGTTTAGTCACAACGAAGGTTTGTAGAACAATGTTCGCTTGCGAGGGAGCGGTCCCGAGCGCGGGAGGCTGCGCTCTCGGAACTGTTTTAGGTAATTTCGTACTCTACGAACGGTGATTGTTTAGTTTAAGGAATTGTATATATATAACTGTATGGATATTTATTAGGTACTTATGTGTTGTATCGAAGCTGATATGTTAGTTGGATTATGCTTAACGGGAGGCGCAGGAGGTTGTCATAATCTTTTCATACAGTGATTTTTAGTTTATTGCATTAAATATTTTCGTTCCAAATTGTGTGTTTGTTTGTAACCTTCCCCCTATTTATGTGTGAATGAGAAATATTATCATCCTGTAAACAAATTTTCGATCGAAAAATACTTTTTTAGGATAATATTAGAACATGACGCCGTCTGCCTATCCTTGAGACACATGGCGTGATGATAAAATAATATTTTATGCCTTTTATTTACAGTAGAATAGCTACTAAAGGCAGTAAACATACTATCAAAGCTTCAGATGTTGCCAATTACCGTTTAAAATAAGGTAAAGTAAAACAATCTGAATTTTTTCTGCCTTTCGTGTGTTTTAATACAAAAACAGGAGTTTCATTAAAATAACATTAAAACCGTACAAACCACGGTAAAAAGATTATTTTAGAAAAAAGAATATTCGTACGTTAATATAGCCTTTGGGGAAAACAGTTGCCGAAACGCAAAGAATATACCTCGCCTTCATAATTAATTATGTTACTTAAGGAGGCAAAATATTCATAATACATTGTAGTCGTCATTGTAGGCGAAATCTTTGGGACTTACGTGAAACTTGTTGCTCATCCATTACGAGGATAATTGACGTCAATTTAACAATGGATTTTCTAAAATTACAGTATTAAATATAAAACTTTATGATATTTTGTATGAAGGAATTTCAGTCAGCATACATAAATTTAATGTACTTGAAAGATGTTTTTTGTATAATCTGTAAATAAGCCGTTCAGTATTGAACATTAAATATTAACGGGGAACTCTTATTCTGTCTTTTTCATCGGCATCCAGATCAAATGAAGGAATTTTTACATTTTTTCTCTGTCAGAAGAAATTACGTGATTGCGATCATCATCGTGACGTTAGCTGATCTGACAGCCATCGTGGAGAAGGGATTATTCGCAAAGTCCAGGGTGCGCCTCTTTTATCATTTAACTTATAACCTGAAATAACATGTAAATATACTATTATTTTCTAAAGGCCCGAGCAGAATATGATTTTGTCTTGTTCGTATCATAAAACAATATTTCTGTAGATTTAAACAAATCTTTAAAAAAAGTGTGTTACTTTGTGTTTACCTACTTTACTTTGTGTTTTAATAATGTCCATCCGTATCGTATCGATATTAATTTAATATACTAATAAATTCGAGCCATGTCAATACTTTCGTTAAGAACATGATTCTTTTGGAAATGACAATACTCACACCAGATGACGAAAGTGGCACCGAAACATTGATAAAACGTCAGTATCATCATTGTCATCATCAGCCTCTTACAGTCCAGTGCTGGACAGACGCCTCTGAGGGGTAAAAGAAACCTATATATTATGAACCTATCGTACTTGAATGATGTGACTGATTCACTTACAAGAAATATGATTGGACTCAACGTCACTCGTGTATTTAGTCAAACGACGCCAGCAATTTATTGGCTCTTTGACGAATGTAGGGGAACATTGCTTGTAGAGTGGTTTTGTAAACAATTCCAGAGCTCACAGGGACGAAGCCGCGGAACAGTCGAAATAAAATTATATACTCTCGGCGTCGTTATTTTGCTTAAATTGTTTAGATCGTGAAACAAATAAATTACGTATTTTACAAAGTGCTTGTCAAGAATCTGTTTCAAATGTATTATCGGTGTGTTTTTACCTTAATATAAATAGTATATCTGGTACTTTACCTTTCAGAGGAAACTTCGACTGGTCCATTGCAAATTGAACTTGGCTTGGCTCGGTTTATTTAGTGCTAATAAGTTATAATATTATTTAACTGTTTTTGTTTTTAAAGTTAACTTTTGAATGGCTCATTAGTATATTGTTAATAAATATTTGTGGTGACCACGAGTACCTATATCTGTATACGTTGTTATTTTTGTGTTTATTAAGTTTATCAGCCGACCGATTACCTTAACGCGAGCTATCTACACGCGTACTGTGAGTTCAGATGCCGACGTGTGGCGTTGTCCCTAGATGTTACTATTGAAATGTCACGAGAGTGACCGATATATCAACATCTCATCAGAATGGTCTCTTAATATTTTTTGCAACGATTTCCTTAGGTGGTTCATTACGATTGGGACATTTTGTTGCAATGTATTGTAAGTAGGATGCGAAGAGCCGATGGTGATGATGATATTGTAAGTGCATAACATGTCTACAAGTATATTTTTTTGCCACCTCACATATTCTTCTTTCAATCGTTTTGCTCAGATAGGAATTGTTTTTTTTTTTTAGTTAATAATAATAATGAATGTTTGACGTTGAACTGGCAATGGGCTGGTCACGTCTGCCGACGAAAGGCTGATCGACGGAGTAGGCGAGTTCTGGAGTGGAGATCGAAGCTCGGCAGGTGTAGGACGCGCTCCGGCCAGGTGGGATGATGGTCTGCAAACTGCTGCAGGCAGAAGTTGGATGCGACAAGCCGAGGACAGGGCGCGATGGCGCTCTTTGAGGGAAGCGTATGTCTAGCACTGGACTGAGATAGGCTATATAGGCTGAGATATGAATGGCTATTTATTGTTCACATTTGATTAACATTTTGCTGGTTAATGCCCACAATAGCTGAACCGGAGTTTGTGGTGTTATATTGATACGAGTGTCAAAAACTGTCAACTCATCAATTATTGATTCGGTGTGTCCAAAATTATGCATGTAGTCCAAAAATTTGCATGTATATAATCGGAAATGTATATTGGTAGAGAAATCAAAAATTCTTGTCTGTCTAGTTTTGAATCAGATGGTCGTATGTCACTTGTTCCGAAATAATGATAGTCTTATTTGTCATTGTTAATTGAATGATAACAAACTTTACTAGTTACAATACGAGGTGCTTTTTAATAAGTTAATAAAAAGTTGTGCATTCATCAATAAAATGGTATGAAAGTTCATTTCTAATGTATCCATTTAAAATTTTCACTGTTGAATCTTACATTAAGGGTTGACGCATTTTGAATAAAACAAAATAATGATAATCAACTCATTTATTGAATTCACTCACTATTGCCGTTTCGGAGAGAACAATGTAGAGTAAACGGCTAGAAACTCAACAGGAAAATAACTTTTGATTATATTATGACAATTTACTGTAAGAAAACATACAAACAATAAGTAAGTTACTTAGATATTAAAATATTTAGCAAAAAATAGATACAATTTGCATTAATCTCGTCACAAAAATATAATTAGATAATCCTTTCTTATAAACAAATATTAATTGAAGGAAAATTGAAATTTAAAATTATTAAAATTTATTTCTTCATGTTCTCGGCTTGATTGCTTGACTTGGTGAACTTGGCTCCGCTTCGCACGAGTCGAACCCACCAGCGCGTCTGTGGAACAGATAATGTATTTGAAAAAGGCCAATAAAGTGCTAACGACGTACAATATGTAACAACATGCCCGTAATCGTCACAGGGGCAGGCAGACGAGTGTAGTTCATTCCCACATGTCACTCGGTTCATTAAAGTCCCACTATGGAAGAGGTGGTGAGTCTACTGCCATACACCAGGTACATATCGAGCCCTCGAGCCACTTATAGAGAAATTTTAGCAAAAACATAACCTGATTCTGGTTTTAAACCCTGTACTTCTCGATCTATAGTCGCGCTTGAAACCAACACCATAATCGAAGCAGTTAATATACACACGAGTGATTATTCTAGACGTCAATATTATTTAATACACTATCGCTTCCAGGCACTGTTCGTTCAGTGCGTGTCCCATTGGTGGGCTTGGAACATTCCCTACAACTCCAAATGAATCTTCTAATGATTATAAATGATCCCACGTTAAAAACAATATGAATAGTACATATATAAACGTGTGCACCAGCTATAGGGTTCTGAGCAAGAACGAGGAGTTGGAGCTGAACTACACGAGATAGGGATGAAGTAAACTGCAACAGTTGTAACGTCTAACTAAATTATTCTTTATTATATCAGCTATTTACCAGTGAAAGTCCCGTCTAAATCGGTCCGACCGTTGCTGAGATTAGCTGGAACAAACAGACAGACAAACAGACAAAAATGGTAAAAAATATATATTAGTATGTACCGTGTATATATACTGGTACTATATACATTTATATTATAAACAGACACTCTAATTTTATTTATCTCTATGTACATTAAGGACATTCGTTCGTTCGACTTGGTTTTATGTGATTATCAGTATGTTACTTAAAGTAAAGTAAAGTCAAAAAAGTTGTTTATTTCCTATCAATATAGTTCAATTCCCGTGGAAATTACCTCGACATATGATCTCAACATATTTTTAATTCCATTTCATATTAATTTCAGACTATTTTCTGCAACTCAATACAATTAAAATACGCTAGGATATCCAAAAGCTAAACTTTAATTTTTATTTTATTTTCCAACTGATGATTTTCAGCTTACCCAATCTTTAAAAAGGGAGAGCAAAATTCCCGGAAACTTGACCATTTATGTCAGATACTGGCTGATCTTTGAATTCAGTATATCTGTATGTGGAGACTGATTAATGTAGAGGAAGGGACGGCATCAGGCCTCTTTGGATATATATATTTGGCGCTAAGTGCTCCCTGCTAACATAGTAAGAAACTTGTAATTATTGTGATATATGATTCCTAGCTGACACATTTGAAACATACACGATTAAATATAAAATTTACAATCTCAGCCCCTTAGGGTAAAGTACAATGACCAGTTCTTAGTGTCGACACACAAACCAAATTTTTGCGTGTAGGCACTTGTGGTCACATTTACAATCGAATTGTAATCCTAATTATTTCCGTTCTTCTCTGTTCGGCACCGCAGGCGACTGATACATGTCTTATGTCACAAACAGCAAGCAGTATAGTTTATTTAATAAAGAGAAGTGATGAGAACGAGCCGATTCATATGCGCTCATTCCATTAGCGACGTTATTACAATTTTAACAGGCTCTTCACATGTTAAAGAATCTTGTAATCATATGGTTCGATAATATAATGCATACTAAAATAGCGGGTTATTAAAAGATTACTGTAACTTGTGCTACGATGTGGTGTTTTCCCATTCGCTATTTCTGTTACTGAACTCGGGGTCTAGAACGCTCTCTGAGATAAGATTAATTAACGCCGTCAACGACACATGCCACTTGATTAGTCATAGTAATTTTTTACTATTTCCAATAGTTATTTTTGTCTCTTATGAATACTAAATTGTGGGAAAGTCCAATCGAATGACGTATGTATGCAATATTTTTCATAGAATTATAATATATAGCCTGGAAGTGTGATTTTCTGGACTACGATTTCCTCATGGCGATGTTTTGGAAGCTTTTGGGTGTAAATGAATGCAGCCGCAGTTGCAGACCCAGATATATAAAGAACAATACATCTTTATTATAAATACCATACTGCTTGTTCTCTGTGACACAAGTCATGTAACGGCCGTCTCCCGGCGCTGCGCTCTTGAATCGATGATAATTTCCTTCTCAGCTACGTGTATTCTCAAGCAATAACATCTTATAATGTGTGTTAATTCCCCAAGAATACACGTTTCCTCCAAGGAAATATTTTCTTCGTTCTTCCTTCTTGTTTCTTCGTCTTTTAACATTTATATGTAGTTATTATTATCCTAAATCATTCTGTATCAGATTTTTTTCTCGTATATTACTTTTCATGACCTCATTGACCGCGGTCAATTATCACTCGGACATCAGACCCATGCCAATAATAGACCGATAAAAATATTGGTTGTGATATAATTTTGTTATATATGATTATGTATAAGTCAAGATACTATATATGAAAAAACGGCATACGAGTATTATAGTATTATAAAGGTGCGTAGAAATTAGAGTGATTTTCACGCCGAAATTTCGATCTATTTGCGCGCGTACTGTACAAACACGATTTCGCGATAAACTAATTTGGACTCGGACACAACTAGGTCGACATAAGAGACGGCAAGACTTATTTGCTTAGTGCAAATGAAATTTTAAATTGCTTTTGCAAAATGCGAATTTACTTTCAAAAAATTCGACACTGATACGAAATGATTCAAGATAATTCTTATTCTACCCTTTTTAACGATTGAAAGCTGATAAAAGTAATAATTAGATGTCTAAAATCTAATTTTCTTTTATCAATTTTAATGTACAATAATAGAAGGAAAAAAAAAACAATTTGTTTTTAAAAACGATATTTCCTTTAAGCTCAGTGAATCAATATGGCGAGGTTCGAAACTATCTAGTAGTTACCAATAGGTACATTTTTTTTTCACCTTGTTTCGTAAAATATTTCAAAAGAATTGATGTCGTTAGATAAAAAACTGTTGGCTCTATTTATTAAAAGATCCTAATCGACGTAACAAAGACTTAAAGAATTTATGTTTAAATAATTCAAGCGAAGCAAATAAAAAACGAAAGCCAAAGAAAATAAAGTATTATACAAATGTAAATATACCGTCCATTGATTTTACACAAATTTCTTATATTTACTTATGTAATATAACTGTCGTGTAAATTCTAGACTTCATAAATAGTGGAAATTCAACATACGTACATACATAATTTAGGCCCGATACTACTTTTAAAACTTAGCATGTTTACGAAATAATTAAAACATGTAACGATCTAATGTTTTGCATGTTTTCATTATTTCTTAAGCAAGAAAAATATGTAATAACATTAAGTAACAAATTAATCTATGCATTTCATCAGCCTGTACATTCATTATGAGGTTATTTGCTTATTCAATAAAAGAAATAACAGCCGTCGATACGATCATTAAACATCATTCACCCGCAAATAGCAATAATATTACCAAACATAACAAACCCGACAAGCGGCGAACTCGAACGTGATCTGCAAAAAAGACACATAATAGGCTCGATGACATTGAATCGATATGATTTCACTTATCCGGTCCCTTTTATCCGGGCATGAGCCGTCGATTCGGGCGCAGCAGGGCAGTGGGGCTAATCGCCGGCGGGCGTGCGGCGTCACGAACCGTCGCCCGGACACGGCCGGCTGATCCGGACGCAGCCGGACACCGGATTTAGCTGCGGAGCGAAACAGACGCACGATTGTCGAGATTAGACGTGAGGCCGGTGTGTTTTAGGGAGATTTGCGATCGTTTCACGAAAGCATCAAAGCTCCGCGTGCTCTGTGTCGCTCGCTTTCGGCATAATCCGCCGATTACTTATTTATCCAGAGAGGTATTGTTCAAGCGGGAAGTTTCTAGTGTTCATTAATATAGTACAGTGAATTACATGGGAATAATTTCGTGCAATATGAAAGAGTTGGCACATCTTGATATTGTAATATAATATAAAGCTAAGTACCTTTTAGTCGGCGGTACAAAAACGTGTTTCTGATCGTTTTCTTTGAAAGAAAATTTTCTTGTAAATTGCGTATTTATAATTCTATAATTAAAACCTTATTTATCATAATCTTGATAAAATGAGCTTTTATAAGGCCCGGACAAAAGAAAGCGTTACTTACAAATAAATTGTGTTGCTTATTTCTTTTAGATAAACAGAAAAGATTTAAACTTTTTTTAGCAATTTGTAAAGAGACGGTGCGCCACCTTTGAGCCGTTCGTAAAAGCGATCTTTGGTCCACAATCGGGTATCAAACGCTCACCGGAACCGGTTTTATCCTCTGTTATCTGAGGGAACGCCTTTGATCCTCGCCGCTTTGAAGATCCTTTGTAGCACACCACCTGCACAGACGGTTTAAATACTGTTACAATACAATTCCACGCTATTTAAATAAAATGAAGATACAAAAATTTGACCTAAACACAGAAAAGTTTCGCTACGTTTCTTTAAAACGAAAACGAAATGCGATTATTCTGCAAAGAAAATTCTAGAACATACTCGTATTTGTTGCGGTTAAAAACATTTTGGTCCATCACTCCAAAATATTCAATCGTAGGTATGATTTAAAAAAAACCTTGACGCCTCATATTCATTACCCTTTTTTATGGTTCCATTGTTGAACGAGCTGTTCTCAGAAAAAGAATACTTAAGGCTGGCCGGTTGGCTACTTCAAACTATTTAAAGAATATTATGGGTAGTTCTGAAATACACAGATTTCCTGACTAACTTCGCTTCCCCATTACAACGCCTGTGTAAACGCACATAATTAAAAATGGGCATTAGCATTTGTACCTTAGCTTGCGAGTGAAAGCTAATCCACTGAGCTAACACAGCTTACCGAATGTTCCGTGCGGAATAATTATATCAGAATCCACAATTTAAATTCAAGCTGGAGCGCGTCCAACAACAGGTGGTCCCTCGCCAAGCGCTCGCTGTATAATTGTCGTTCATATTTATGAGAGTTGTTCAGCTTGTGCCGGCGCGAGAGGCAGTGCATTAAATCGTTTTATATCCGCGTTCACTCCGACCACTTCTCTTTAACGTTACACGGGACGTTTGGCGATTTTAAAATCAGTTAGCACATCCCCGGGCGCGCTCTGCCGAGATTACCTAGCTGCACGTTTTTACGCGACGCTACTGTAAAAGTCGTTCAAAGCGTTTACTTAAATAAACTTTGTAGTGTTTGACTTCCACTTTAAATTTAAAGTTATGCTGTTCGGATTTAAGATCTGTGTAAGCCTTTTAAGT
>DWEI01004456.1:0-11663 GCA_018245875.1 Mysoria ambigua
CCAACGGTGATTTAATTTAAACGAATTATGTAAAGGATACATTCTGAGGTTGCCGCCCTTGTCGCCGATGGCGAGCAGCTTCTGTATGGGGTCCCACGCCAGCGCTGTCGGCGAGAACGGGAAACCATGTCTGAAGGTCTGTAACAAATAAAAAAATATATTACTCACTCGTTATACTAATATTTTATCCTACCTCCACAATAGTTTACACTAAATGTAAGCGTATTATTATACGTCCTCCTATATGTATATACATTGTACAAATAAAAATGTGTAGAACGGTTGTAGGTCTGTGTATATAAACGTCGCGGTTTTTCAAGCATTTTCGAATCAAATGTAGGTTTGTGTTGGTCTATGATCAGCGCCACAGCGAGCGAGGTGTCTAGATGGAAACGCGTAGACTATAAAGCTTCCATAATAATTTAAGGTTAACTTTAATTGGGAAACCAGTACAAACATTCACTCAAGTTAAAGCGTATAATTCTATGTTGTTGAAATATTATATAATTTACTTATTGATTTGGTTGATGATATGAACAATTTTACGAGTTTCGTACCTTTAATGTACTGATTAGTGAACATTTATGTTTCACCTATATTGACTCCCGGGTTTGATTTGCACCTACAATAAACAGTTTTGCGATGAGCACATGTATTCATCGTGTGACCGGGTAAAAAAAATGTAAATATAAGTAAACATTTATATTTATATATGTGATTTAACAGCGGTCTGGTCACAATAAAACAAGCTGCGATTCGATGGCGCGTAGTATGTGTTCCAACATATTATCATCGTTATCTATTTTTATTAAATAGAAATTAAATAACATTTGATATAAGTGATTAATAATAAACGATACACCGAAATTTAGTGCTAGAACTTGTGCCTATAAATTTCTACAAAACTGGCAGAATAGTTTACACTCCGATTGAAATCCATATCTTTCCTTAAAATATAAAAACTTTTCGTTATTTAAAAACTATATATACATAGAAATCAATTATCACATTACATTTCAAGTTACGTTAATATTTAATAATAATATCTAAAACAACAATAGACATTGATAACATGGAGTAAGGGTGAATATTTCTTGAATTTCTAATTTGACAGAGTACAAATAATAATGTAGATGAAACGAGAGATATCTTTCATTTACAAGGATGCAAGGTGAAAGGAGAGACATCTTTAATTTACATAGTTAGCATGGTTTTATTAGAGTCTAATTTATACTAAAAGCATAGCTCTGATATTATATTACAGAACTCCAAGCTCTTGATGGTACTATACGGGTATATTTGTTATTTCTATATGTACACACTACGTTTTCCTGCATTTTATTACATGTAACCTACAATATCTTTTACAACATGTAAAAAAGGTGACTTTCTTATGACGAAGATTCAAACCCTGTGGAGTACAATTAGGTTTTTGTATATACATATAAGTCCTTAAAATTGTGACACTCTACCAAGAAACATTATTTATGTCAATAAATTGGTACGTTTTATATTGATAATGATAATATAAATAATAGACATTACAGAGACGGTTTACCGCTTGCGAGCCGAAATGACGCAGCCGAAGAACATCACAGCAACAATATATGGATTTTCATAGGGAAGGTTGAAACGGACGTCGGTGTACGAAGATAGGAGCACACAAATATAGCTCACCTCAAGAGAAAACTATCGAGGGGTCGCGGAGTTATCTGTCGGAGTAAGCCAAACAATGCGTGATATGTGCAATGATAACGGTGAAAAAATATCGGGAGCGATTGGTATAAAAGTGCTGCGAAGAATCGGATCGTTACATTTGCACTCCGTTCGCCTGGAGGGAGTGAAGATGAAGCTGTTGTTGGTAGCGTCGCTCGTCGCGGTGGCCTCGGCCACGGTCATCAAGGACGACCTGCAGCTCAATGTCGTCATCGGAAAGGACAATTTTGGTAAGCAAATTGCGTGCATTTATTGTCTCTTGCGAAATCTATACAGAAAATTTAGTGAATTTTCAATAATATTTCTGTCATTATCGTGAGTACCAGTATTATTTATTTTCAATGGCCATTAGTGTTTATGATCATTATGTACACCTCAGCTCGCAGTGTTACTAATGTTCTATTCTGTTCTTGTTGTTCACGAGCCTTGCCTTTTTAAATGGCAATTTCGTATATATCATTCTTTAATTACTTTCTATATATCTCTAGACACTTCGTCTCAAGATAAAGCCTTTGTAGGGTAAATCTTTATTTAAAGAAACGTTATTTATCTTTCTATTTTATCGATGAAGTGGCTTTTGAAATAAACCATCTTCTATCGTTAAATGGAGCGGGAGTTTATTTAACAAACTCTTCTCGCTTGTTACGGTACCATTTGATGTAAAAACTTTGCCAGTGCTTTGTGCATTTTGAAAAAACCCAAAACGTAATTTTATGTATAAGCCAAGCTGTAATACTTTGTTCTTGTTAGAAACTTTTCTCGAGCCTTTGATGTTAAAAGTTCTGTAAATGCTATGCGATTTACTTAATACCCTTTGGAATTTTCGGATACACCAAAAACTCCTCAGAAAACAACGTACTCATGAATCATTTGCTCGCAATAAATTGATCGTTCATATATGTACAAAAAACAATTGCAATATTAAATATGCACGCACGTGTCGTTTTTCACTTTATTTAAATTTGTTTCTACACATTCCTGTTTATCTATTTCTTTATCTCATCAATACATGTATTAATTATGGATGATCGTTTAACAATTAATTAGATACAATTTTGACTTCTTGGGTTTACAGGGAATGTAGATATTAAAACCAAGGAGCTTTTCGTTTTGAAACTGCTGAACCACATCCTGCAGCCGACCGTGTACGATGACATCCGCGAAGTGGCCCGCGAGTGGGTGTTCGAGGAGAACCTCGACAAGTATTTGGTATAACTCTGTTCATGTGATAAATTAATATTGTGATGACAGAACACGCTCAATAAATTTCATATAAATGTTTAATGTTTCAGAAAGTCGACGTGGTGAAACATTTCATCAACACCTTCAAAATGGGTTTGTTGCCGCGAGGTGAGGTTTTCGTACACACTAACGATCTGCACTTGAGGCAAGCTATCTCAGTCTTCCACGTCCTATACTTCGCCAAGGACTTCGACACTTTCATTAGGACCGCTTGCTGGCTGAGGGAGCGAATTAACGGTGGGATGTTCGTCTACGCTTTAACCTGCGCCGTTTTCCACCGTGTCGACTGCCGTGGAGTTAGCATTCCTCCGCCGTACGAGATCTACCCCTACTTCTTCGTCGATAGCCACATCATTAATAAAGCTTTCATGCTTAAAATGACCAAGGCTGCCCACGACCCCGTTATCTTTGACTACTACGGTATTAAGGTTACCGACAAGAACCTCGTCGTCATCGATTGGCGTAAGGGCGTGCGCAACGTGTTGACCGAAGATGACCGCATCTCTTACTTCACTGAAGATATAGACCTGAACACTTTCATGTACTACTTGCATATGAACTACCCATACTGGATGACTGACGACGTCTACGGCCTGAACAAGGAACGCCGCGGTGAGATCATGATGTACGGCTACCAGCAGCTGCTCGCTAGGTTGAGACTCGAGCGTCTTTCTCACGACATGTGCGACATTAAGATGATCATGTGGAACGATCCATCGGTGGTCGGCTACTGGCCTAAGATCCGCTTCCATAACGGTTACGAGATGCCTGTCCGTCAGAATAACGTCAACTTCGTTAATATCGTAAACACCAAGGACAAAATACTGATTGATGAAATTGAGCACACCATCAGACAAGGTATCCTGACTGGTCGCATTGAACGTGTAAGTGTACAATTTGTGCTTTACGGAAGTTTGAAAGTTAAAATTTGGACCAAAATTTATTTCTCTCAACGTGCATTTTATCAATGATTTTTGCAGCGCGATGGAACGATAATTAATCTGAAGAAGGCTGAAGACATCGAGTACCTATGCAGACTGCTGCTTGGTGGCATGGGCTTCCTCAATGATGACGCCAAGGTCATTCACGTCATGAACTTATACAAGAGGCTTCTGACTTATAGCACTTACAACTTCAACAAGTAAGTAATTTTTAAATGTACTGATTTGAAAGTGGTAAATATTTTTCCATTATTATTGAATTATTCAATGGTTTCATAATCAAATTAATACTTTAAAAGTATATTTAAATGGGTTCACTAAATTATAATTTTCCTCCATAGGTACACCTACGTGCCTACCGCTCTTGACATGTACACAACTTGTCTCCGCGACCCGCTCTTCTGGAGGGTGTTGAAGCGCATCATCTACAATGTTGTCCTGTTCAAGAACTTGTTGCCCAAGTATACCAGGGACGACTTCGACTTCCCCGGCGTCAAAGTGGAACGCATAACTACTGACAAACTAGTTACTTTCATGGACGAGTACGAGTTGGATATTACCAACGCAATGTACTTGGACGAGAGTGAAATGCAAAAGAAGAGGTCCGACTTCGTGTACGTAGCTCGCGCACGCCGCCTCAACCACCATCCGTTCAAAGTGACCATTGACGTTGTTTCTGAGAAGGCCGTAGATGCCGTCGTGCGCGTGTTCCTTGGTCCCAAATTCGATTGCATTGGACGCCTGCTCAACATCAACGACAAGCGTCTCGACATGGTTGAAATCGATAGCTTCCTGTACAAACTGGACACGGGCAAGAACACCATTGTGCGCAACTCCTTGGACATGCACGGCGTTATTCATGACAGGCCATTGACCAGGTATATCGTGAACCGCGTGCAAGACACTACTGTTGTCACTGACAAGATGGTGGACAGTTGGTGGTACAAATCGCGTCGCGGCTGGCCACACCGCCTGCTGCTTCCTCTCGGTCGCACTGGCGGCCTGCCTCTGCAGCTGTTCGTCGTGGTCACCCCCGTCCGCACCGGGCTCGTCTTGCCGACGATCGATGTGTCTATTATGAAGGAACACCACGTGTGCCGCTGGACCACGTGCGTGGACACTATGCCGCTCGGCTTCCCCTTCGACAGGCAGATCGATGTCACCCACTTCTACACCAACAACATGAAGTTCTTGGACGTCTTCGTGTACAGAAAAGATTTTAGTAAGTACGCCAACCAAGTCAAGGACGTGGACTGGTCCGACTTGATAACGAAGCGTGATGACATGACCTACCTGGACTCCGACATGTTGGTCAGGTGGTCTTACAGGGACGTCATGATGATGAGCTCCGATAAGATGCTTAGACAGTAAATCGGACTACATTATGTATATAAATTACATATTAAAAATAATTAATATTTTCTGAATAATAAGCAAGTAATAAAATTTAACACATATTTTTATTTATCTTCCTCTAATTCTGACTGTGTCGTTGGTCATGATAGTTGCAAGTGCGACTGCCGATCGAGAAACATTTAACTAGTTTTAGTTTGCAGTACATTTTTATAATTTCTTATTCAAATATAAAAATCCCTTAAACATTTTTTGGTCAAATGTTATTATAAAATTATATATTTAATGAAATAGAAAAACTTTTAACATGACTAAAAATATGCGACAGGAATATTATGTGCAATAATAGATTTTAATCTTAACGTACAACTAATACGATTAATCGAACACAATATAAAGTTTCGAAAACATTTCTTTTATCAGAAAAATATTGTTGACGACTTGTAAGTAATTCAGTTAGTTAGTTTATACACGGGACCACCAGTAGACCATTCATTCATTCGATCACTTGTATACAAACAAGTATAGCTCTTCAAATATTAATAAGCCTTTGTCTACCAGAGGCTAGTATATGGCTGAATGGTATTGCCAAGGTCAGTGCGTCGTTAGGCGTTGTGGCACCACTCGTGCAAATATAGGCTTTAGTTAACAATAAAATGTATTTTTTTGATCTCGCGTTAACAATACAATGATATACAATATTTAAAACTTACTTAAAACATAAGTTTCTGTGTATCTCAATAGAAAATATAACAACATCGTGTGTGCTCACCTAGCAACAGATTTACGAGTATTGAATTTCATAATGCACGCTCAAGAGATGTCCGTTTATGTCACATCTAGTTATATACATTTAAGAATTGTATTACTTGAGGATAAAGTTACAAACACTTGCAATGTTTCACTTCCACATACAAATCAATCGTTAGCAAAACAGAAGTAGATAGCAGAAATAATTAATTACTCATATATTACGCAAAAATGTATGTACGTCCATTTAAAAAAGACGACTTATTTAGTACGACATGTTTTTTCATCTGCACACGAGCGCTGCCTTGATGAAAAGCAATTCGCTCACTGTGAGAAGCAAAACGAACGGAATACCTCACCTTTCACATCTGAACAGGTGCGCAGAGGACCCGCTAGAGTGCGAGCGAGTAACGAACACGATAGACGAAAGAGCAGACTAGTTAAACATACTCTGGTATTCGGCGGTGACTTATGTAGTTAGTTGCACAATTGACAACCAACAACCGGGAGGTCGTTTGTTCAATTTCCACCCACAACAAATATTTATGTAATGTACACTATTTGTTGTCTAGGTGTCCGATTAAGATAGCACAGACTCTGCTTGAATTGTCGCTAATCAAATATGACTTTTCTCGGGCCACTTTCTTACCACTATCACTTCTATTCTGGTACAGATATAGTTTCCGATTGTACGTTTATGAAATATTCGGTTGTCTTATACGATAAGTTCATCGCTCTAAAGATACTATCGAGTAGAACGATTTCATACAAAGTTACAAGTGAATAAATGCACGGCTCGCCCAGAGAATGACTATTGGAATGTTTAATTACGACTCCATTGCCGGACTTGTTCGCGGTGGTGGTGTGTTTGCGCGACTGAGCGTCGGTCCGGCCGCGATTCACCAGCTTTTAACTGATTGAAACGCAAAGCATTGTCTTTATCAAGCGCATTTATAGTTTGGCAAAATTGTTCCAGCCTTATATTTGCCGTTATTGTATGTGGTTTTTATTTCTATGTGCCATACTGTCAACGATTGGTTTTTATCGAAACATAAATACTTACAATTAACGAAACTCAATAAAGAAAATACTCGTAACTGTGTCGCAGGCGGTTCATTTACAATGAGTTCATAGAACGCGTTTCGAGTTAAGTGATATCAATCTTAAACACGGATATAATTTATTTACAAAAACGGTGTTAACCGCAATTTGAACTTAGGACTCCCAAAATAAGATACAGAAGTCTAAACCACTAGGCTAATGACGTGAAATACTTTAGTGAACACTTAAACCACACAGTAAGCTCGAAGCGCTTATAAAAAAATAATTATATTATGTTGTGACACAAAAGAAGATTTAAACGAAAATAAACGAAACACATTGGCCACTCTTCGTGTATTGCTAAGTTCCATAGGCGACGGAGACCACTTATCGTCGGATGGCCCGTTGGCCTGTACGTCTGGCTGAATATTAAACTTGACATTATTCCTATTCACTGTAAACATTGTTACTGAAGTAGACGATAGTACTCGTAGCTCAATAACTCTCAAGGCTCACACTTCACAGGTACCCTTCATCCCTGTACGACGCTTTGATGTGATTTAATTAACTGCCTACACAATGCCTCTTGATTACAAGCTCGCGCGTACTTCCGCGTTACTTCCGCGTGGCCGCGTCAACAGTGCTAGCGGCGCGCGCCGCCTCGCTGAGCACGCCTTGTTACAGGATTATTAAAATAAATAGGTGGTACGTACTCGTTGAATGTTTCGTTTGTCGGGGTCCTGGATTCAAATCCCGGGCATATTACTGGATTATTCTAATTTCGATTCTTTAGTTATGGTTTGGAGTCTGGAGATGTGGCAACTGGTCAAACTTGGGAGTGTACTACACTCTGCTTACTCCATTGCGGATCATAGACTTGGTGATAGGTTGTATGTAATGTTTTTATGTAATTTAATATCACATGCTATATGTATTTGTTTGAAAACATTATTTACTTGCTACAGTTGTCCGTATCTAATGTCGAACTTTTGTATAGTTAACGTAATTGAGTCTACGGTGACAGTGCGGTCAAAAGGATCTTTTAGAATTTGTGTCGTCTATTACAATGTGTCTTAGACACAGCTGACTCACAAATGAACAATAATTTCTAATTAAAAACATCCTAACTTTGAAAACAACGAAAAGCGTTTAAAATAAAGCTAAAAATATCTACATGATACATACATAGATATTTTTACATCATAGCTGCCTTTCTCGCAACAGCATTTCGCTGAGATTTCATCGCAATATTCTACAGAATCCTGCAGAAATTGTTAATATGCAGTAAATTATGCTTTGGACAAATGAAATCATTCTATAATTTCAATTCTTCTACTGAAATAACGCGATGTAAGAAAACAAAAGCCTTTTCTCAACGAATTTTGATGTTGGCTCGTGCTTAGAGAACGTAATAAAATTGAATACAAGATGCACCCGCCATAGAGGGTGCATCCGACACACGCGTCGGGCACGCGACAAGGACAAACCACATATAAAAGTCACAAGCTGAGCGACCGAGCATTGTTCTGATGCTACCACTTTTAACCTAACCGTATCAAGCTATTTTTAAAATACATTTTTACCCTGTAAATGATTTCTCTGAATAAACTCTTAATGATATCTCTGGTTGAAGTTTTGCATAATAATAATAAAATACCATTGAAAATTGCACATATTTCACAGTTTCATTTAAATCCAGGTATACTATATCACAATCGGATAGCAATGTAATCAGCGCCCTCTATTTTTTAATTGTAAACATTGATTTAAATACCAACACGCTTTTGTACTCAATAATAGATGACAGTAGATAAAATATAAATGAAATGTATGTAAGCGGATTGTTTTTTACGTCGTAATCACAAATTAAATTATTTGCTATGATACTTTCTCTAATATGTAACAGCTATCTATTGAAGTAACAATTTCGAATTTATATATCTTTTTTGTTGCATCAAGCAAGACATTTATGGCTTTCTCACAATAAGACTCCTAATACAAGAATAGCTACTTAATTGGATAGAATATTTCATTAATATTTTATATGATCTAAAGAAGAACACAAAACCAAGAGGCATTTATTAAAAAGCATCTACATAAGATCGTTCTCGACGGACTGTATACATGTCGAAGATAATTCGATACAATTTTCAATATAAATAAATTCTGTATTATCTAATAAAATATAATAAATTAAGACGCAAAATCGTTAGGAACCTGCAGCAATACACATTAGATTGCAAGCCATCATCAGATCACAAAATTAAGCCCGGATTATGCAGTTCCCGTCGGCCAAGCTAACGACTAAAGCGCTTATAGTTCCGAAGTACATATCAGCTTAGAGTCAATTTAATAAAGTAGAACTAGCCGGCGCTTGGTTATCTCTACGATGAGTATCTGGCACATTATCATGGCAAACTTTCACGTTTATATGTTACTAACTTTAGGCGCCTTCATTGAACCCCTCCACGGGCTTTTCGATCGTTTTAGTTTCCGATTGGCTGGCTTGCCACCAGTCTGACGTAACCGTCATTATTATGCAGTTGTGAGGTAAGCTCCGTCCAGCTACATTTCGTAAAATGTTGAATATGTAGAGTGGATTTTTTGCGAGAATTAAATTTCATGCGTAAAGAGGAGTAATTCATGTGTTCGTATGCGACAAAAAGTAACTATTGCTACTCATTATATCTGATATTTCCAGTGATACCACCATTTCATACCAACTAAAAGAATTCTCAAACTTGCTGACGCTAACATTACTATTGTTGTATTCCTGCTCTCCATACACATCGAGCAACTCTACATGTATACAGTGCATCGACTGATGCTGGGTTGAAATCCGGGGTTATGAACTATTGATTTTTTCTAACTAGAATCTCTAGTTGAAAATTCAAGTCGTGGCTCAGTGTCTGGATTTGTGGTCGGTATATGGCAATAGGCTCACCACTTATTCCTTTACCCTTTATTGACTGGACGTTACGTTACGTTACGTTATGGGAGGCGGGAGTGTACCTTCCTCTGCCTACCTGATCGCGGATCACAGACGTGACATCACGTAAAGATATCAACACATCATTAACATTTTGCACAATAAGTGTTTTCGAATCTATTACGACGTTAACATTAGATACATACATAAAAAGAACTTTACGACTGACTGTACGAACTTGAGTTCAGTCAATCCTCATATATGGCTCCAAACGTATCCACTTAGCAATAACCTTCCCCTTACTATATTACAAATATTCGTTTAATAACGCAGCAATTCCCGAAATAGCCAGTAGAGATCATTGAAGGTTATTTGCGATCCATTAACGACGATATTAAATATGAATGGATTTATCCCTCGGAGAATAGCCAGTAATGGATGTTAGCTTTAGCGGCATTTTATTGGCTTATTCCGAAATTAATATGTTATTCTATTTTTAAATGTCCACAGCTCAGACTTATGTTTACAAATGTTAATACCAATTGCATTTAGTAGTTGATTTTTTTTTAAAGAACAATCCGTCAACATTGTGTATGTTTTATGGCCGTAAAACTAAAGATATTGCTGTCAGCTTAAAACTAGGAATTAGAATGTTAAAAATAGAGACAACTGTTTAAATATTGCATTATTTTATGGTCTAAATATAGTTGAATAACCTAAGTTAAAAACCGTTATCATCTCCCTCGAATATAAGATAATTTTTATCTAACGCTATTGAGTTAATTAAGTAACATGAGATTTTTTTGTAACGCCCGATCATGTGATTACTGCATTGCTGACTATTTATTGAACAGGTTCGTTTGGACGAGAATGGACAAACTGTTGTTAAGATGCGAGCCGGGGGATTCCCCGCAGCGGATGAAAGGTTTGCGTGGTGCGTGTCCCCGCGCTGTCGTGCGCCAGCGGAGCGCGACGGGCGGCGACGGGCCAACGTCTCATCGGTATTCTAACGTCGCCGTGCCGACCCCCACTCGCCCCGCCGCCGCCGCGTGCCGACCGCGAGGGGACCCGCGTCAGGTATCACGTTTCAATTTCACGGCTACGTCCGACTATTAGTGCGGAGCGTTTTCATTTTCGACGCACTTTTCGTATGTAACTCAATGTGTCCGTGTGAGGGGACCATTTATTTGCATGCGGTGAAGGCCAATGATTGAGGTTCTCCTCCGTTTGTTTCTCCATGTATGTATGTATGTATATTTCAATGTGGTCACAGTGTTAATACGCATTTCTAGTGAGACATATCGTATACCAGTGCACGTGGTGTAATTTACATTTATGCCTCTTATTTACGAATAGCAAAATGATTTATAATTTAAACAGGATATTTTTTTGTTTTGTTTTTATTGATTACTATTAAATTACACAAGGTTCTTTACGGGGCATCAGATAGCATAGAGTCCTAAATGTCTCTAACTCTACATTTCTGATATGCTTCTTCTACACCCATCCTTGTCTTGATACATACAATGGTTTTGGACATTAATCTAGTTAAATTATAATAGTAATGGGGTTGTCGATAAAAAATTACGTAACTTCACGCCTGTAATCCCCGAGGGGGTAGGCAGAGGAAAGCAGAACATTCCCACGATTCACCGGTTACGTTTACGTCCCACTATGTAATAGGTGGTGAG
>DWEI01004457.1:0-11660 GCA_018245875.1 Mysoria ambigua
CGCCGCGCTTGCTTTCCCTGTCACTCTCAATGAAATCGCATCTCCCGATAGGCCGCGGTTCGATAGCATGCGATAAAGTCGCTACGACTATAAATAGGTATAAGTTTTTTTTCTTATTTTAGTATTTATTTTTAAACGTTTCAATTGCTACCATTTTTATCTTCTACATATGAGAGTGGTGTAATATTTGTTGAGATATTAGCAAGTGGTCGTGGGTTGCTTCTCATCCGAGGTAGATATTTGCGTTATTAGTAATTACCACTCCCCTGCTGATCGGCTAAAGCGCAGGGTGTTTGTGTCACTTATGTCAGAAATTTGCACCTACCCGCAATAAACTCACCTTACTGACTGCAATCTAAGGACGCTGAGAAACGTTTGCCGCCGGCAACAATTTGATCTGATAATGTTTATATAAAGAGATTGAAGGCGGTGCGTCCGTGCACTGTCTGCTCGTAATGACCTCACCCCGTCATGTGCAGACTGTTTGTTGAGGACGAGTGGGGGGTGATAAGTACTCAGGGTGTGTCGGGGTTGATGGATAAGTTAGCTACTTGTAAATTGTTAATGTGATATCCCTCTTCGTACAGTTTCCTGTAAACAGCATTCCACGGAACCTTAAAAACATATTGAGCTCTATAGGTCTATTTACTTTTACGATTAAAGTTAAAGACTGTCGATTGCGAGTTATTCATTACTTAGATACCAGTTATTAGAATAGTTTAGGTAAGTACATCGAAGTAAATTCCAATATTACATTTGTGACGTATAAAAATATAGAACTGTATTTAAAAATATATATTATTATAATAATTTATTGCGAAAATATCGGCTCGTGGTAAGAATTTATCGAAATAGTAAGAAATACTTTATATGTAGGTCCTTATACATATAAAGTTTGCCAACTCGCAATTGGACAGCCTACTATTGTAAGGTCTAGATCCTATTTTTATTTTAGAGGAGACTTAAGTTCAATAGTGGACGTATACAAAATTAGCTTTTGATGATCGTGATATGAGGTTTTAATCATAGGAGTACAAAATACTTTATAAAATACATAGTACTTAAATATACTTACAAATACATACGTACGTTTCGTATTCGTCAACTGTTCTTGAAAAATTTGCAAATGAAAAATTTGAAGTCAATACATTGTACCCCACAAGTTAAAAGTAACAGGTTTGGAACATCCGAAATGCGAAAAGGCTAATTGTATTGATGTAGACTAATAGTCTAACATTTGTTGATACTCTTTCATCATCATCATCAACATAATCATCAGCCTGTTACCGTTCTTTGCTGGACATAGGCCTCTCCAATAGCACGCCACTAAGCTCGATCTTCAGCTCTTTGCATTCAACCACTCACAGCCACTTTTCGTATATCATCACTCCATCTAGCCGGAGGGCGTCCTACACTACGTTTGCCAAGACGTGGTCTCCACTCTAGAACACGTCTGCTCCAACGGTTATCTGTCTTGCGACAGATGACTATGGTACTCTTTAATACCCTAAAATATTTACACCTTTTAGGATTAACATCTCAGAAATATCAATAATTTACATCTGATGAAATGAGTCGTTTATGACATTTCTGTACTCTAATACTGACCGAAATCTGCCCTCGACATACATATGTTTTGAAAAAAATAATGCTCGTTTCAACTATTTAAATAACTTACACATCAGAGGTGAATATTTGAAAAGTTTGTTCTTTCCCTTTGTTTCTTCATCATGGAAATTAATGAATCATCTTAATAAAATTTGATATTGTAAAAACATGTTGTACCGGTCTTGATATAATATGATACTCTACAGAAAGAAATAGAGATATCTACGTCTGAGACAAAGTTAAGAGTCATAATTCGTTATTAATACCCATGGGTTGTATTGACAATTTCATAATAACACTATAAAATAAATTTATGGATTAATATTTATAGTATACGCTTGGTATATTCTTCTTTTTTCCTTGCGACAATACTTCGTAAGTCTAGGCCTACAAAATTACATATCGCCATTTCGTCTTGTGTTTACCTGTGTGTGTGTCTTTCAACCTTTCTATGTGTTCCTCTGGATCGTTTTTGCTGTGGGATCCAGTTTTTCATCCTCGTCACTTTTGCCGTTAACAAGAATACGTTAGATAGCCGAGCATCGCGCACCGCTGTGGTGGAGACAGTGGCGTTACATAGCAATAAAACGCAAGCAACGGAGCGTGTAAGCGTTGCTGTTTTGCTCGCGCGGTCATACGCCGGTGCACACGCCTGTTGCGAGCAGAACGGATTGACGCCTCTCCGTCCGCGCGACGCTCACAGGATATGATATATGCCGAGTACATTGCTCTGTGCATATTGCGATGGATATATCGATTTCATGTCAAAGCAGCATTGGACTGTGTTGAAGACTTTTACTTATTGATATGCGTAGGCTAGGGACGGGATCAATGTTGTTATGTAGTTACGGTTAAAGTATCACCATATACTATTAATACCATAAGGTATGTACCGGGGTCATAGACAGTTTTAATGTGGTAGTATATATATTGCAAAAGATTTGCAAAGCCAAGCGAGCCTGATGCGGTCAATTATTGATTGCTTAATACCAAATTTTCACCAGCGTTTACGTGATTCAAAGGTACTTACTTTGTTGGTTCCGGTCATTACCGCTAGGTATCGTTGTTAGAATCTCGCCAGATTATCGTTCGATAATTAGCGACGGATCAAATATTTTTCATAACTCATAATTTCCTTAATCCGCAATGGAACAGTGTGGTGTAGGAAGTTCCCTTCGCACTTTTATGAAAGAGAACATAATGCCCAGCAATGGGACATTAATAAAATAGCAATCAGTCACTCCCGTTACTACAAATATCAGTCCATAGTATGTATATACATTACAGAGTACCTTTGAGGATTAAATTGAATCGTGCAGTGAATCGTCTTAGCGTCTGTCTGTACAGATTTGCAATCCACGAGCCTGCCTCCAGGGAAACGGATGCATCTGCTGACAATTATTTAGAATAATGATATTTAGAATAGAAATGTTGAAAGCAAAATTGCTATATACGATGTTTCACAGATTTAGTAAAGGAATCGGTTTTTGAAATTCTTGTATGTTTTTTTATTTATACTTTTCTTTGTACAATGCAGAAATTCTTGAACCGTTTTTAATTACATATATTACGGTGATAAATTATCAAGTCCTTCGAGGTATAGGATACTTTACGGTCGGACAATGTATTCATTTACACTGTGGTGCAAGCGGATTTGTAGATAACAACAACATTTACATTATTGAATGCAGTATTGAATATAATATATTTGATTTTGTGTTATTTATTTATTGTTTTATTGTGTTTGTATTCTTAAACATCAGCTGGCTTTTGAACTGTTCAAAGTACACACGAATATAGACTTTATATAAGTCTCCGTGCACAGTACATAAGGGAAATATTAGCTATTAAATCGTCCTTTGATCCTTTACATACGTTAATTGTACGTATTAATATGAAAACTTGTGTAATATTTATGAATATACAACAAGATTATAATCAAACCCGCGACAAATTACCATATTGTTTTACGTCGCAATGGTTTGATTGCTTGATACTATACCGAGCAGATGTTTTATATAAACTATACATCAGTTGTTTTAGAAACTGTTTTTTTATATCTTCGTGTATATGCACTATGGCATCGAGGATCACGCACCGTAATTGAGTGTCCCACGCATCGACAGCCCTCAAGGATTTAACGTATACTAATTAAACAAATTATATTAACAAATCAATCCCGATTCCTGCGGTCTTGTCACCACTGTACCACCAGTATCTCACTGTCCACGTATACTGATTAGATTGACTGACATTTATAGTCCTATTTCTATGATCCAATGCGGAACGGTTACAGATACTTCTATAGCCGGCTTATTAACTAATAATTAGGTGGCAATATTAACTGCCGATTGCTCGTTTCTTAATCTGTTTACTTAACAAAATTACTTAAACTGTTCATATATTAAAAGCGGACGTATAAATGATAGTGTATATGTAATTGTACATATGTAGTTAATTTTATAGGGTGCGAAAAAGAATAGGGCCATCCACTCTATCCGAAGGCGCCGTAAGTGGTGACGGGAGGCACTCGAGGGCTCGGCCTGTAGCACTTTGTTATACGTGGTTTTTAAACGCAGCCTCGGACTATTCCGTTACTTGAAACGACGGTATCTACTTACTGTTGTTTAAATTTTTATATTGAAATGTTGACGTGTAAAGAGAGTGATAAACGCAGAACAAGCAAGGATAGGACAATGTAATGATAGAGATATTTGGTGTTCTCTGCCTACCCCGTAAAGAACCTGGATTGATAGCACGTGTGTATGCGTGTGAAATGTTCACACTATTACAATAATTTCATAAATATCATGGTACAATATGGCAACGCTTAAATTTTATCGACATGAATAAACCGATTAAATTGTAAAGCTTAAAAAATGATACCGTTTCGTTTTTATTAAGTTGTTGTTTATAGTCCGAGAGCATGCAACGATAATATCGTGTCGTACTTTAATGGATTAATTAGGATATACAGAACTTTATGTTCTCGGTTGGCTGTTCGCAAAGCAACCTAATAAATACAGCTTTTGGATTAAATACAGCTATTTGTTTTTTTTGACGCAGTCTTTAATGAGCGCTATCGCAATATTACCAATGAGATGTCAAATGTAAGGGACATGTATCGTTTGGATAATTTTGTCAAATTCATGATTAATTCATAATTTTCGTTCAGCTTTTTTATATTTGTATTGTGTTGTAACTGTTTAACATTCCGGTGTGTAATATTGAAGATGTGGTAAAAGAAGCATTCGCAAGCAGTGAGTTCGTTCACGGATCATTCATTCACCTCGTCGACATCGTTCAATCCTTCATCACGTTCATCCATTTCTCGCAGTATTCGGCGCACACATTCTGAATTCAAATAATATTCCAATTAAAAATGTTCCACAGATATTTGATAAGAATAATGAAAATATTTCTGCATAATTCAGTGCTCATACGTTGTATTTGTAAGAAATTCACCATCGCTCTTCCTTTATATGAAGCGGAGGTAAAAAATGGACGAATGTGTTTTTACGATTGAAATAATAACAATTATTATTTCAAACATTACAGACTTTGTTGTAAAATTTAATTTTTTTTTTACATTTAAAACATACATAACACATAAAATACACGTATATTATATGTATACCTACTCGTATTTATGTTTGTCAGCTGTCTGGTTACGGCAATACAACTTCTGTTTAGTAATTTAGTTTACGATCAGACGGCCGTGTATGTGAATCATGTTAAAATATTATTGTTGATATTACAGAGTATGTTAGACGCTTGTGTAATAATATATGTGTGATTACACGTGTGTATTAATTATTATTCATCCCCATCGAGATACAGCCTTTAATTAAGATTACATCTATCTCCAAATGTATACCTTAAATGTCTATCTCCCGTTTTATGCTCTACATTTCTGTCACGTTATTTATGCGATACATTTCTAGTTGATCATATTTAAACGTCAGTTTTTATAGCAATGGTAATCGATGTCCCTTCTTTGTATGCGTCAATGTTACGCGAACACGCAGTAGATACTTGCCAGTGTAAAAATACGATCGTGAACAATTATTAATATTCCTGCTTCCATTGATCAGTATGCGACTCGTATCCACGACTATGGACGGACTCCTGATCGCGACGCGAGCTCCGCAGCCAGCGGCGGGAACACGAACATTCATGTTGATAATTACTGTCTGCGTATTCGAAAGCTCCTTGGAAATTGATCATTGTTATAATCTGAATCTTAAATCTAGGTAGGTTGTGTATAGTATGGACTAATACGCACCTTTGATTGTGAAATTTATCCACACCGTAAAAACGTTGTATGATGATAGTAAAATTTAGTTATCATGATAAAATATTTAATTCCCATATGTAGGATAACAAACAAATTGCTGATATTGAATGATGTAGTTATAAATTAATGAGGGCGCATCGCGCTACAAGTTTTCTCAAGAGTACCTAATATGAAAATGTGTGTTGCGACAGACTCGCCGACCGACCCACTGACTCATTCGCTCATCGCTGTTTCCAATAAACAAGATAAAACAGTAACAAGGTCAAACTTGATCATGTAATATTTCGGGATAACTGATGTATGCCGATGTGTCCGTGACTATACGTAAGTACATCTCCGACGTTTATCACGTCAGCTTGATTCTGTTGCAATCACTATAAACATAGGGAGGTACTTTACTCACCACCTATTACATAGAGGGACGTAAACGTGACCGGTGAATCGTGGGAATGTTCTGCATTCCTCTGCCTACCCCGTCAGGGATTACAGGCGTGAAGTTACGAGGTACATTATAAGTGACTCGGTTGCTGCGCAAGCGCGACTGCTGATCCAGAGATCCTAGGTTCGATTCGTCGGCTGGTATCTGGTGATTGTAATTCAGCACATCTAACAGTGCCTCGATGTCGGGAGTGACGCCCGATATAAGTTAGTCTTGCATTTATTGGCGGTACGTTTCACGTAAGTGGTGAAAAGTGGGAGTGCTACAGTTTCTCCTGCCCCTGATGTTTTTCGAGTACTTTTACACACGTGTTCATTCGCTTGAGAAACTAAATAATTCCCATGCCATCTTTTATCCCGCACTTCAATCTTTTAGCGGTTGATCTGCAGTAAGCGTGCGCTATTTGCTGGGATTCGAACTGTATTTTCGACTAGTAAATTTCACTTAAATCATCTCAAGAGTTTTGACCGTAAAACTGTAACACGAACAGACTTTTATCTTCTCATTTGAAATATTAGTTTGCCTAGAAAGAATATAGGGTTTTTAAGATACTTTGATCAGAATGTTAGGAGTCGACGAATCTGACTGTTGGGCCTGAGTTTGTGTGTGTTCGGTTGCCACAAAGGTCAAATGTTTGTGTGATAGGCATGAATATCTCCTCTATCTGGATTTACAATTATATGGTATTGGGTGTAGAAACTTAAGTCGAATTACTATAGTTCACAAGATCTGCCTAGTTTGATATTGGATGCCCGTTTGATAGGTATCTCAAAATATTATTAAAGTTATCGTATAATATGATCGCTTTATCTTATCTTGTTCATGGAATACTTCATTATTCACTTATGTTATTTATATTAATAGTAAGTTTGGTATTTCAGTTTCGACGTGTGGCGCGAGTTCCCCGACCGGATAGTGGGGTTCCCGTCCCGGCTGCACGTGTGGGACAACGCCACTCACTCCTGGCGCTACCACAGCGAGTGGACCAACGAGATATCCATGGTAAGCGTGCTTTTCTCTCTCAGTACAAATAGCAAATGAAATTTGAAGTTTTATTTTTGTTAATCTTGTTTCAAGCGTACATCGTAGTATTTTGCAGCAATAATCGTGGTTACCGCCGGAGGCTTGGATTTGCTATTGTTATTTGAAAATATTGAATTCATGAATTGTTTGAATTTAATTTCGAAAGTATTGTTTAAATATACAAGGTTTATTTACACATCAAATCTCTTATGTTCAGTAGTACTGTAAGGTTAGCGAAGCACATAATATAAAATATATTACGGTTATAAAAGTAATATTACGATCATGTTGCTCATCAATATAATATCTTTTTCCTTTAATGAGGAGAGTTCTGGTGATTTTAACGTGATCTAACAGAAACTTCTGGAGTTTCTAACGTTATGTAACAGATTGTTCTGGACGTTTTGTCGTCGTGTGACACAAAGTGCCGGAGTTTTTAACGTTATGTAACACGAAAAAATCACAAGCGCCTGTTAAAATACAAAGGTGTGGTTCGATTCGCGATGTTTATTACCTATGCACTAAATTGGGTGAAAGGCTCGTCTATGATGTTCGTTCTCAAACTTAAGTTTGTTGAATTTTTTTTGAATATAGAATACAGCATAGAATAACGGTCTAGAATAATAATCGGAAACAGGACAGAGAAGCGTTTGTAAATGTTTGCTATAAACATACATAGCTCTTTATTTATTGTAGTTATTTAGAATCTGTGACCGCACAAACTAAACGCCCTGAACGTTGCCTCCCTTGGCGTAATACATACGGTCAGCAAACTGGCCACAACATCAAGCGCTCCAGAACATTACCGCTCACCCACTAACTCGCTTCCAGCGATACAGCTGCAGTCATCAATTTAGGCCGCTCGTGAATGAAATGCTTTTTTGCTTGAAAAATCCGGCGAGTGCCTGAAAAATGGCGCCATGAGAGCTACATCTTGAATACCGTCAAACGCATTAGCGACGCTTTCGGTTTCCATAATCTCCGTGGGCATCGATGATCGTAGCTAACGCGTCTGTCTGCATGTGACGGTGTTGTGATACATTTTTTAGGCACACAAAGTACGAGAGATTTTTACATAGATTTTTCGTTTCAAAAATTGTTCACGTCCAGTTCTGTGTGTAATATGTTAATACAAGTATTTATTTAGGGCATTCTGTATTAATGGCGTGGTGTGCGTAACATCCTTCATTTTTTGTAACCCAAGCGGAATAAATAATTTTTCATATTGCTCTATAGAAAATATAAAAGAACAAAGAGGGTTATATTGCGTACATTTATTGTCTTTGACGTGACTAAGCTGCGATCGGCGGGGTCTCGTTTTAAACAAGCGCGGATAGTACGAAGCTAGGTGGGTTGTCCCGAAAAACAAACGTGGGCTAAGCCGGTACGTACTTGAATCAAATATGTATGTAATGGATGGATATTTATGTATGGATATGTATGTAATATATTTTATATTTTTCCTACGGCGTTATTATCAATGTAATATTTCAAATAGTAGGCTATATCGTAAGAGAAAATTGTTCTTGGCACACAGTGCGAGCTAAACAGACTTTCTCATCGCACAAATATTAGTATTATTTGGAAATCGAACCCGCAAATGTCGGCTTAGAAGTCCAGCAGCCTCACCACGGTACCAGCGTGGGTACCAACGGGCCCAGTGTACATGCGAACATTATTGAATTATATGCATCGCGCACACGGTTCAAGGACATACAATACATGTACGTCAAAAAAATAGCGCCCACTGTTCTGGTAGAATCGTACTTTTACTAATATATTTCATACGATTCAGTCAAAATTGAATGAAAACATTTTTCACTGATCATATTATTTCATTCCATTTCCCAGTGATGTACAATTTCATTTGATACATTTTTCTAACCGAACGCAAATGTAATATAAAACTTGTGCCAATATGCATACTTAAGTCGAGGAGCCGAATGAATATGAAAGTGGAGAGACTGGATCGTTGGGGAGTTTCGTTCGAGACTGGCATTATTCCGAGACCGTCCATATCAAAAGTTGAATTTACAAATGCCATTGTTGGCTGATTATCATCCCCCTTGTGTTGTTGGCTTACTTTTATCTGTACGCAAGTCTGTTCACTTGGAAAGTTTCATACGTCAATATTGGTGCTATTATAAAAATAATATATAACGTAACGCCACGCCACGAGACCTCGAAGAGGTAGGCAGATGGATGTAGTACACTCACACGTTTCACCAGCAACGTTTACGTCCCATTACCGAACGGGAAGTAAGTCTATTGACGTAAAAATATGTTCTGTTGAAATACCTTTAAGGGTCATAATATGTATCAAGTGATTAAATCATAAATATATAAACATAAATATATACATATTTATGGTATACATATATCGTATACCACGGTATATAAATTACATTTTATCCTGTCATCCCTGTAAAGCAAAAAAAAAATTGAGGGTGTATCATAATCCTGCATTCCGCTTTCTTTAATATTAATGGAATTTTGTATCCCTTAGAGAATTTAAAATGTCGAACCCTTAATCACAGTGGCGCCGAATCACGCCGAATAAAAATTTTTAATTATAAAAAATGTCAAAGTGATATTGAAGGTGGTGTGGGTATTTATTTAGTTCGAGGAGAGAAGCGAACGAGCGGAGCGCGGTGGTGAGCGACCGTTGTCGACCGTTGGCACGTGCTGTGTATGTCCACGCATGTGACCGTTGGTGTCAAACTGTGTGGATAATGTTATGTGTTTGATTAGATCTGCTTACCGACAGTAGACCGGTTAATGTACCAGTAGAAATGTGAGTAGCGGTACTTGGTACTGATTCCTCCGGAGGATTGATATAAGAGGCGGATGATACCGACAACGACAATTTTCAGATCCAAGTATTAATTATTTTTGTAACAATAGGCGTACGGCAGAAGTGGATGAGCGATTGCTCCATTGTTCGTGGGGTAGCAAGCGCGACGGCTGAGCTAGAGGTCCCGTGTTCGATCCTCAGGTCGGCTATCGTTAGGTTTCTCGGAGTCTAGATTCTTGTCCGTATTATAGCATTCCACTCACCCCCTATGATGGTGCGGTTGGGTACAGGGGATGATACGTTTGTCACGAGTGTGTCTGAGCTATAGAACATTCTCGTTATTTCCCCGAAGGGGTAGGCGGCGGTGTGTTCCCGCTCTTATGTTCGATTAATTACATTGCCATATGATGTCAGACAGACTTCGAGCAACGGCGACAATTATGCCGGCCGACTCGACTATGGAAACAAACAGTCGAAGCCACATAATAAATACTCGGGATATAAAAGTGATGGTTATATTTTCAACAAAAATACTAGTAAAAAGCTAGATTATTTTATACGATACATAAATTACAACCTGTAATCCCCGAAGAGGTAGGCTGAGGAATGCAGAACACTTCCACGTTTCACCAGTTACGTTTACGTCCCACTACAGAATAGGTGGTGAGCCTGTTGTCATACACCGGGCTTGTATCCAAACTCCGAACAACCACTAGAAAAACTAAATTAGACAAAAACAGTAATGCCCGACTCGGGAATCGAACCCGGGATCTCCCGATCGGAACTTGTAACCAACACGACCAACGAGGCAATCTATTTTATAAGATAATTGAAATAGAATATTACATTATATATAAAATACTTCGTTATAATGTGGACAAAATAATTTATTATAGTTATATATCATAAATTATGCCATTCCTTCGGCATTTTTCTTTCATAGACAAAATAGCTTTTGACGTAATTGAAACTATCTATGAAACAAAATTGTCTGCGTATTAATTTACTTTTCTCTATTAGTACTATGAATTTCAAGGAAATATCTGTCTGTTTTTAAGTCACGAACACCACATTTTTTTTACAAGTGTCAGAATTAAAACTAGTGTATTAGTTCTTAACGAAGTTTGCTTGTGCTATTTAAACACCACAAAACTTATAATAATTTAAACACATAATAAAAATAATTGTCCTGAGAGCTGATAATCCCATCGACATTAGACTATTTTTATCGATGGCTTTTTTAAATGTAATTTTTAGTTCACAATTGCTAAGCATCAGAAGTTTGTTGGAAAATGTAACTATATGCGTTGTGTTGCTACTTCAGACATACCTATATATTATAGGTTCTCCGATCCAATAAAGAAACGAATTGAAAATGGCCGCTCGCGCTTGAATCGACGGAGTAAAGTTAGCAAAAAAAACTCATTAATTGTGTATTAACTGAAACAGAAAAAAGCTTTTTTATTATTTCTGTGTATTTCTTTAAATAATATAATCAA
>DWEI01004458.1:0-11656 GCA_018245875.1 Mysoria ambigua
TACTCATTTTTATATAATATTTTTGTGATATCACAGTTACATTTTATTTGGTAAAACTTAATTTCAAATTAAAATAATATTTCATGGTTTTTCAGCACGGGAATGTACAGAGTGAATACGGGAAGCTTTTATCCATTCTGAAGAATATAAACTGATAGTAATTTATTATTATATTATATCATAAAACCGTGTTTTATTTGTATGTATTAAAATGCATGATAGCATAGTGCAGAAAACTATTTATTATACTCAATAAATACATATAGTAAGTTTCATAAAATGAAATTTAAATAGAACTTATCGATTTATATTACAAAATATTTTGTTTTACCTTAATGAAATTAAATCTGGAAGATAATGACGGCGTTGCTATGTACATACTTTAATTTTAACAGAGATAAAAATATTTAAGTATCTGCTAACGTCAATGGCGATGTGATAAGTGTTATCTCATTTGGCAACCTAACAAATCTGATGATAAATGTACAATGCAAAACGGCGTACGATCAACTTAATGGGTTATTTACAGTATTGCTTATGACACATGTGGGTGGTAGAAGCAGTACATTATTGTTCCAAGTTATCATTACGGCTACACCTAATTCTATGGCGATGTAACCTTTCTTTTTTTTGTCTTGGCTCCATCTCCTACAAAATCTTTCCTTACGCAGTTCTGATGAATACCCTCTGCTGAGTTAAAACTTCACCCGGAAATTTTAAAACTAATAGACAGGTTATCAATTGCCTTGAAGCTTAACCTGAAGAATTTTATATTTACGTCTGGGTCGTCATTTTTTATGCTTCCGCGATTTTTTGTAATCATTAATTAATAACTTTTATTTGCTTGATCTCGTTCCACTTTCTTAACATTAAGTGACTTAAGCGGTGATTACGATATGCATCAAACCGTACTGAAGATTGATATTCCACCTTAGAAATTTAAGGAGTTCATTTAAATTTTCGATTTATCACATGATTTTGACCAAAAGTAACTGTTTGTTTTCCGCAATTAAGATACAGTTGTTTTATTAAAAGTCTAAAAGTTATTTTTTTTAAGTTATTTTTAAAATTTAAAAGTTTTTTTTTTCTATTTAAAGGTGTTATTTAAAAGTTGTAGACAGGGATGACCGCAGCATATAGGATTACTAGTTTTGTTATCAAATATGCAGAAATACTGCTGTCGTTGGCGAATCATAAAAAGTTAAGGAATATTACAAAGCATGCCTACATAACTAAGTCTTCATAATTGAAAAACCAACCAAACCAAGAAAAAGAAAGAAATTTTAATGATAACTCAAATATTATATTTAATTAAAAATTAGTTCTTGAAGTAATAAAATGTACTTTGGAAATTTAGTAATTTACAATGTAAATTTTATGAGTAAGACATAATTGTCTTACTCAGTTATAAGTCCCTATTAATGTCTTTCACTCATTTTAAATCATATCTTGAGGATTGTACACAGCTTGAAGGATGGTGAAATATGACCACGATGTGCTTATAATCTGTAAGCAAAGGAGAAATGTAATTCACGTTTATGAACAAAGCTCTAAATCAATTTAGAATAATGTTTGTAAGTACTGAAACACTTGAAATACAACCTTACCTTGATGAAGCTTTCAAAGTAAATTGTTGAAAATTTGTATGCGGTCAACTTTTGCGGTCTAGACGATCTAGAGATAGAAAAAATGTGTTGCTTAATAAAACTGACTGAGCTGTCGACTACGTGGATAATGTTGACTTCTGAACCGGGTATCATGGATCCCCGATTCCCGCCCTAGACCAATAGTTGTATAGTGGGCACGAGTATTTGCTCTGTATGTGAGGGTAAAAAATATAATAAAGATAAAATAGCATTATGCCTATAATCCTCGAAGAGCTAACAAAAATACAGAGGAGTACATTATGGAATAGCTGATGTGCCAACATACACTATGCTCAAAACCAAACTTCAAGCCACCTTTGGATTTATCTGACCGCACCAGACACGTAATTCGAACTCATGATCACTCGCCAAATGAGGCAGTCGAAAATATAAAATAGTTTATTTCTATAAATGTTCAATTATAGCTATTTAACATAGTTTATACGCAATCTGGTTACCTTACCACAGTTTTTGGTTACTTTGAAATCCGTCGGCAGTGTGTAGGGGAGTAGCAAAATGTTTATTTATTTATAAGTTTACCGTTATATTTAATTAAGTTCACATTTCATGAGTTCACTTTAATTAGTACAAACAGTACCTCTGTATTAACTGTAGAATAGTTTTCTTTGATCTCTCGTCCATGGAATACCACTCACACGAATATGCCACTTCTCCGACGTTACTGCTCTAAAATTAGAATTAATTTTAATACATGAAATATAATTGATTCCTTTATTCATTTTGGTGGCTTTTAATTATATTATAAATACCTGTCTTATTATATATTCACCGAAAAAACTCATTAGAAATATTTGAAGCAAGACAGACAATAAAAATAACACTGCACCAGGTGCATCAGTTAAATCACCCATCTGAAATGAAGATAATTTTAAATTTCACTAGATAGATTTAAATACTTTATCTAATAATATTATCTATATTACACTAATATTATTATCTCCTATTCCATGTATAAACATTTCTTTTTGGCATCGAACATCGTATACATTCAGGGACATAATTAAAATTTAGGTTTACAAGGACCAAAATTAAATAGAAGGGAAATTCATTAATATTAAATGTGAATATAAATAATCACTTTGAAAATTTGGTACGTAAAATTATAATATTACCGTAAGAGTAAACCCAAGCGCGCATATTTCAATAGAACCGACTAACACATTAAACAGGTTGGGTGCCGTGAAAATATCCTCCAAGTCTTCGGATAAACTAAAAGTGTAAAATTTGATTGTATTACATATTTGATTAATAGAAAAGTAAGGAAGACTGAAACAAAAAAAGAGCTCAGGAAAGACAAATATAAATATATGGATAAAATCTATGTATATGCAAGGCCAGCTACCGGTAACAAGATGCTGGTAGAAGAATGAGAATTTAGCAAAATACGTTATTCTGAAAAGTTCAAATGAATATTATGCCCATAGGCAAAAGTGAACAATTACTATCAGTTGGTACGTTTGCCTATTTGAAAGGCTGACTACATAAAAAAACTAGAATATCGCAGAAGTTTAATTATAACATAATAATATTGATAAAAGATTATGAGTATTCAAGTAGCACAAAAATGTAGTACTGATGATTGACAAATGATAATAAGTATAGATCATTGAGGTATAATAGATAACAAGAAAATGAATAAAACTTTAACACAAGACTTACTGAAACAAATTTGACTCGTATAAAATGCAAGATAAAATGCCTTTGCAACACATTTTTTTTTACATAAAACTCTGTTTATGAAATATATTTTCCTAAAGGATATATATTGTATTTAATACAAAGGCTTTTACATCTACTACTCTTGCATTAAGTCAAATTGGGTCAGTTTGTAAATGTACTGTTAAAGTAAATTGTAAATTATTAACTTGACATTGAACTTTTTGGTAAAATACTATTAATAATATTCTTATGTGCTTAAAAAATTCCTCTTTTAGAAGGGAAATCTTTAACAACTTTTACATATTTATAAAGTAAACGAACTTTAATTTTAATTCGTTAAGTACATTTAACACTTGATATTGGTAAAACCTGTGCTACTGAATAACATGCAGGAATGTATTAAAAGTAATTAATGCAGCATACTTACTGAATAATATATTGATGTCTCTCGACAATATTGTTTAATCGATTCGTGTTCCTTTTATTAAGGCTCGCAATGTCATTGCTAAGAATTACAAAATGGCTTGCTATGTGAGTAGTCAACACGAAATATAAGGAATCTACGGTTGTGAAGTAAAGTACACAAATGAAACCTGTAACGTCATAATTCAGTTAGTAAAAAATATATTAAGTAATGCGACGGCTGTGCTCCCTGAAGACGTAAGAGGAAGAATGTAGTATACGCCGTCATTTCACCAGTTACGTTGAGGTCCTTACATGAAATGCGTCATATACATACATTACATGAAATCATACGCCAGACACGTCGCCTATTTATATTTTGTATCTGCTTTAATCATATAAACAGGCCATTTTAGAATCATGGTCACGTATAATATGTTTGATATCTTACCACTCATTATCGATTGAAGATATACAACCGACCATGTAGACCATGAATCAGTAGCAAACGGTACTAACACAGCATAAGGCAATATGAAATTGACATTATTCGTTGTCATGTACTGGTAAAACATAATAATTAACGTAGAAAAGTTGTACACAGAAATGAGAATTGCGTTGAGAATGTAAAAGTACTTTGTTAAACGTTTAAGGAACATGAATTCCTTTTTTACGAGGTTTTTTTTGTTGTCGTCTCCAACGAGATCTTTGTAAAGGTGGTCAAGGCAATTAGTTAAGTGGAATATTTTAAGTCTCTTCGCAGCTATTAGAACGATTTTTAAAGTCGCGAGAACCCCAATACATGTGCATGGTGCAAGTTTGGCCAGTTCAACAAGGTTTTCAGCTGCAATTTTAGAAATAATGAAAGCAATCTCGCACACGGCTGTCACTGATATAGAAACAACTAAAATATAAAATCTGATGCTAATTTTTCGAGATTCAAAAGGAATTCCGGAGAGCCAAAAATTTGTTTTTATCTGTTTTAATATTTCGTCAAAGGAAGGAATATCCATTTTGCTTTAGGAGCCAGTGACTTCTGTTTATTTCAGAAGCTTTTAAGGTTTTACTGTTCGTTTTCACTGAATCGTCTCTTTAAGTAACGTTTGCTACCAACTAGGATTTATTAATACATATGTGAAAAGCATATGCTAGGGCTGTCAATAAAAACTTCATTGGAAAACGATAAATCGATTGACAGTTTTCTACTGCTGTCACTACTCCCTTTAAATGATGACTTAAAATCTATATAACTTTTTATTTTGTTTCTAGGCTTTAATCATTGTCAATTATTTCTTATTACTAACCAGCAACAATTGTTAATTTACAATTATTCAAGTCCTTAAACTATGCTATAGGTGTATCTTATGGTGTGTTTTTGTTGCTACATCTGAATTTTGCCTAACGCAAGTAATACATTTCTCCTAGGAAGCGTTTATGGTGCGGCACTGCCTGAAGCAACTATTACTGAGCTCCAGATATTGCCTACTCTCGTTTACCTTGTTACTTTTATTTTTACCACCTCGTATTTTATTCAAGGGCTCTTTGTTCAATCCTTGTAGATCATCTTTGTCTTGTGACATTTGTGCTTGGATGTTTATGATCTAAGATTCGACAGCTCCGGTTAATGTTTAATATTCTTTAACAGAATTAATATTTCGCATGTTTTGCTGATTTATGCGGTAACTGAAACTCTAATAAATTGATATGAAAGAAAGTAAAACTAGAAAGAAACAATTATATTCGCACGCAACATATAAATAATAATGAAAATAATAAACTTTATTTAAACACAATATAATATAATGAAGAAAATAATATATAAAGTCCATATCAACCTAGAATAATTCAGTGGAGCATTGTATGCCCAGTTAGATAGATCCCGTGTAAGGGGATACATCTCCAATGCCCCATCAATTTAACAGAAATTAAAACTAGAAAAATTATTGCTAATGTTTTAGCCGTAATTAAGTAATAAAGATTGTAAAGCGGAATAAACCAACTGTAATTGGTTCTGTTAATTCTCTCGGTACGATTCTGTATTCTTATACTCTCTCAATGGCGCTTTTAAATAATAAATATTTTAGTTAATAACATTGACTAGGTAATCCCATTCTGACATTTACATTTATTATTAGTGCACCAGTTCCGACTTTTTTATATAATACTCGTAAACATAAATATTTTTCCTTATAAAAATACTTTAGTATTAAAGTTGAAGAAATTAACAATTGCAGCAGCCCTAATTTCCGCAATAAAATAAATACACGTGTCGTATGTCGAAACAGAAGTGTCAAACATAAATTAGCTCTATTTAAAATGAATATCACAGGGCCTTAATTTTAAATTCCCTTTAAATTTTTCCCTCCTCACCATACAAGTGACATTTGCTTGAAAACTGATATTTATCTATTAATATGCTGTCATCGTAAAGTTTTCAAAGGAAATCAAATAGCCGTCATATATTCTTATTGTACATAATATTAATGATTCCATAAAATCCTTAGTAAGTAATCTAGTCACCTAAACAAGTAGATAAGTAAAATTTAAGACAAGAAAATACATCACGATTTTCAAAATTTGTACGTTTTGTAAAGTAGCTAGTCAGAAAGTCACTCAACCTGATGTCAGTAAGCTCGGACCAATATATTTAACTATAACATCGGAAACATTAAAGCAGGTTGATCGAATAGTTGTCAGTTTTCCGCCTCTCGTTCTCGGGGCCTGAAAGTTTCACTACGTACCTTTTACATTGGCAATACTTGGAATTCCTCGTAGTTTTTTTTATTATTTTGAAATCGGAAAGTACGTATTTTATCAGCGTGATACGAGGGGACTAACAGTATACATCTTTTCAGTCTGAGAGAACAAGTAGATAAATACCCACTCCGTCCAAATATAGAATACTAGGATTTTCCAAAAATGTTTTTGGGTTGATCCCTTGATGGAGCTTTTAGAACATTTTTCTTATTTCAACCCGCAGTATGTTTTAGAGTAGTATCGCTGAACTGTAAAGGAGTAACGGTAGAAATGGGTGTTACATTAATGTGAGTAAAGATAAAATATGTACTTCTTAAATTGACTCAAAGAGGTAGGATTATTTAAAACAATAACTAACAAAATAATTTAAAACAATTCTAGAAAGCCTTTGTATAATTTTCATTGCCGACCACACGGTAAAATGTGCGTCAACCGTAAATGTATCTAATATCGTTGTTTTGAAGGTATTCTATGTAGTTTAATAAGAACTTCTTCTGAGAAATCTCGGTCACATAAATACGCGTATTCAATAAATATTATTGGCGTCACTAATGTAACTAATTGTAATGAACGTGATGTATTGGCGTTACTGATTGAGAGATTGTAACATAGAAATATATTATGATATATGTACATATATGATTCCTAAATCTTTTAACATCAATATTAAGACAAAATCAATACATTTCTTTTATCATTACAAATATGTATAGCATAAAACATTAACTTTATAATTGAATTGTTCAATTTGCATACATACATAAATCTAATAATTTGTGTTTTATCGCGGTACCGTACACAAATTGATAATTAGGTATTCGTATACTTAAACTGCGATATCAAGAACATTATAATCTGAACGGTGCATGGCAATAGGCTCACCATCTATACTAATGGGGGACGCAAACGTACCAGATGAAACGTCGGAGTGTCCTACACCCGTTTGCCTGCCTCTTCGGGGATTACAGGCGTGACGTTATGTTTATTACACCGCTGAGTAATATTAAAATTTACGTTTTCATTATGTTCGACTTAACTCATTAGTCATCTCGTGAACAAGAAATGGTTTTGCCCTTAAACTAGGGTAAACAATGTTCTGTACCAATGTAGGAAAATGAATAAAACATTAGATCCACCTTTGTCTCTCTGACCTTTAGGAAATACATGACTTATGTTCATCTCATATTTATTGGTTACGAAAAGTCTGTCTATACGGCGTCATGAGAATTTTTCGCTCAATGATTTCTCCGTTGTTTACACATCTATCGTATTGCCAAGCATTGATACCGCGAACTTTAGATCTGTTTACAAAGTGAGACAATATATGCTTAATATATTAAGAAATTTATTTTTAGATCCTGAACATAGCGAGTTAGCATTTCAAATATTTATAGAGTATTAAGGTAACAACTACATATAGGTATGGCATTCGGGCGAAGTTGGTTGAAGTTACTGCTAAATATACAAGAAATGCGGCACTATTTTATATATACATAAATGAAAAAAGGTGATTTATGTTAACTGCCTCTTTGGTTGACAGGTAGCAAGCGCAACTGCTGATCGAGAGGATCCAGGTTTGTAAACCAAATAGATGCTTTCGGTTTTTGTAGCTCAACAATATTAGTCAACAATTTCTAGTAAACCGTGGGGGTGAACAACACTTATATGCTTTCTTCTTCCCTTATTACAAGGGTACAAGTACATTTTATAATTTAGGTCAATGATCTGAACACATCATGTGATCATAACCATTATACCATTAAATAATATATTATCACAATACTAATTAAGAATGAGTTACGGTCAATATTTTTATTTGTAATTTAGTTAAATGGAGTGTAGTTATTGAAATAAATTTCAACTTCTATTAACTCAATGAAATAAAACACTATATAATATATTCACTTGACTAGTTTGTTGAAATTGTCACATAAATGCTTAACATTATTTAATGTACATTGTGAAAATTAAGATTATCCGGTTATTTTGTGTACCTGCTAACTTGTGTACCTCCTCCTATTTGTGTACCTTTGTGTACCTGTAATTCTTTAGGAAAGTTAAAATAATGAAAATTACACAACATTTATATTTGGTCTTATTTTATTACCTAATAATCATATTGAAATTATAACTACATTTTAACTTATTGTATTTTACTACATTCATGAATAATTTATTCTATTAATAATTGTCAAACAAAAAAATCTTATTAACGGCCGGCTTCCGGCGGTTTGTATACTGTTTGGAGAATTGTGAAATAAGACCAGGATCTGCTTATTATCTGTAATAACAGAAAACATACGTATAATATTTATACATGAACATAAACATTTAGGGCATCCTGGCACAAGTACAATATTTACTTAAAAGGATGTCCCAACAACATAATAACGTAATTGAATATTTTGTTTATAAATAAATCATTTTTTCATTTTTTTTTTCAAACAGACATATAATATTTGTTAATAGTGTAATTTTGTATGCCATTCATTATTAATCATGTTAGGATACAATACATTAAATGAACAATACGTTCAATACATAATACACTAAGTCACAATACACTCAATGCACGATACACTTAAAACATAATACCTATACTTAAAATGAAATATACCTATTTTATAACATACAACCTAACAACCTAAGCGCCCGTAACCGGCGTGAATTAATGACGAGAGTGATTGATGTAAAATCTGTAAGAATAAAGATGTCTGGAACAAGGTGCGCTCTGCCTTATGAGCTATTACTCATGAGGGATCTGGTATGAACATATGTAAGTAAATATGAATACTAAATTATCACATCCAAAACTTAATACTTAACTCAGTTCTATTTGGAATATGACACTCTGTGACCAAGTGTTTAGAGATATACAAAACATACATACACTGCGTGCAAGTCCTGAACACTAGAAAGTTCTACAAAACAGTTTGCGTACTTACCTTGATAAAACTTTCGTATGAAATTGTTGAAAACTTGTACGCGGTTAACTTTTGAGCCTTAGATGATCTGAAAGCATATTTTTTTATAAATCAAAACTCTTGCCCATGTTGGGTGCTATAGAATTTTTCTAATTTAGAATTTCTGCAGTTAGTTTCTTGTAGCGGCTCGAAGCTTCAATTTGTGCCTCGTTTATGGCAATAAATTTGCCATCTATTCCATCTTACGTCTCACTAGACGTAAATGTTACTGTTGGAACGTGGGACTGTAGATACTACCCTTCTCCGCCTATCTCTTTGTGGATTACAGATGAGATGTCACGTTTGATACATTTTAACACCTTTAAAACTTGTAAGCGTAGTTACTGGTTATTATAGTAGAACCCAAATATATTCACTGCAGATACCCGAAACGATAAACGAAAATGTTATTCAGGTTTTCTTCTGTAAATACAGATGCGTCAACGCCTATGGCTTCAATTAAAAACCACTGCTTGCTACTATTACAACGTAGCAAAAAAATACATGACATTCACTTGGGCTTTTATACGTTTCACCGTGGAACAGGGAAATAGCCAGACACAAATCCAGACTCAGACCCACTATTAGGAATTTCAAGTTATAAAAGCCAGCAATAACCTGACCGAGCATCGAACCCAGGAATTTCTTGATCAGTAATCTCCATGCAACTCAACCAACGGGACAGACATTACCATAGCGTTGATAATACTATCCTAGATATTTTGTGTTATACAAAAGCTTATGCACTGGTAAATAAAACCCATAGTCAGCTCAAATCTGTTATAAAGTTAGCTTGGCACCGTGGTAAGGATGAAGGAAGCAAACTAATTAATTCTATCAAAGGTAGCTTAGCTATCCACAAGAATGTTCAAGATAATGCGGCTCCGACGTTCTTGTGTGCACTTTACCGGTTTTAAGGCGCAAAGCAAACGTGTTTTAAATTAAATCGAGACGCGATAATGCAAGCGTCGGCACATTTTGTTGATCGGCTGTTTTACGCAGTGCTGTAAAACACTTTACAATAACGTGTATTTAAGGGAAGAAATACAAAAAAAAGAAAATTCGAAAGATATTAGTTTTGTTATTCGAAGGCAGTATAATGACATCAAATTTAGGGCCAGTCACAGCCAGTGAAATGTATACTTTAAAAGTATTCAAGTTAATGTCAACACCATACAAATTTATCACAAAAAGCGTCTTAAATTTATATGAATACACTATTATAATTCTTAGTCGTCTTCTTCAAGTCTAAACACCATGTGATTGGGTGTTCAGGTACAGGTCTTATGTTGTGTCGTTATAAGGACCTAGAATTCATTTATACTTATATAAACAGATTATACCTAGATAATCTTACCGCTGGATTAACTGTAGAATTGTTTTCTTCGACCTCTCATCCATGGTGTACCATTTACATAAGAAGGCGGCTTCACCAACTCCTTTGCTCTGAAGTCACAAAATAGTGTGTCTCGGTACATGACTTAGTATGAGTTGCACATTTTAACTACATACTTATTAACATGGCGTGAAAAGTTAACATACATATATATGCGTGTATTCATGTATATTTATTACAGATGTATGTGTGTATGTATAAGATTATATTGACATCAAGTATGTAAGTACCTAATATTCATTATCTTGATTGATTATTATTATTTAATCGACTTGATTATGAGAATATATGTAGTTCTTGCATTAAATGTGCTCTTGTAACCCTTATATAAAAAAGTGGTGCACATAATTACAAAAAAGAACGAACGATCAAAACGAACGATAAACTCAAAATATCATACTTCTCTTATAATGTTTTCCCCGAAGAAGCTCATCATGAAAATTTGTAACAGCACAGAGAATATGAACAACACGGCGCCCGGTACTTGCGTCCATTTACCCATCTGCAAATTTGTGCTCAGAACAATATTGATTTGTTAAAGGTGAAAATATTTTAACAACATGAGGGAAATGTATGCTATTGATAAAATAATTTCACATATCATTAACATGCGTATTGATTTTCTATGTAACGTCACACCAGTAATCCCCGAAGAGATAAGCAGAGCGGTGTAGAACACTCCCACGTTTAAGCGTTTATGTTCCTCTATAGAATAGGTGGGGAGCCCATTGCCATAGGACGTTCAGATATAGGCACGAAGGCCTCCTCTCATCACCACGCCGCCTAACGGCCGGAGTCCCGCAAGGCTCTGT